>APFE030760359.1:25276-41623 GCA_000404065.3 Pinus taeda | reverse complement strand
CAGTTCATAGATAGTTTTATGACCTTGAAATCCATGGTGGAGGAAATGTATAGGGACTTTAAGAAACATAGAGATGAAGATTCATAAAGCTCCAAACAAGACAATGGAGTAGAAGAACCTCTCCTCCATGGCCATTCTAAGGGCAAAAGGAAAGAAGAAAAACTTCTCACGCTTCATAGTAGCCTTGAAAATAAAAAGAAGACATCTTTGATTAAATTTGATGTTAAATTTGATCTACCAATATATGATGGAGAGTTGAATGTAGAGAAGCTAGATAATTGGATCAGACAGATTGATGTTTATTGTAAAGTGTAGAGCCTTGACTCAGACAAGAGTAAGATTCAGCTGGCCAACCTATGCCTTGGAGGCACTGCCTTGGTATGGTGGGAAGGCAAGACACAAGTTGACATGAAGAAACATGGTAAGATTCTTTTTGTTTGGAGTGAATTTGTTTCTGCAATTAAAAAGAAATTCTATCCACTAGCCTACACGCAGCAAGCCATGATGAGTTGGCAAACTCTTCAACAACTAAAAGGGCAAAGTGTACAAGGTTGCACTCAATAATTTAGGAAAAGATCTTTGATTCTAGGAATTTCTTTAGACTCACCTGAGACTCTATTGAAGTATATAGGTGGTCTACACAGCTACATGAGGCACACTATCCTCGTGTTTAATCCCACTAGCATAGATGAGGTATCTGTTCAGGCTATGCATCTACAAGCTAGAGGTAATAATGGGAACCCAGAAGTTGGGGGATCATCCCAACTCACTGCAAGCAAAAATAAGGAGAAAAGAAAATAGAAATGGAAAGGGAGGAAGACAAAGAGTGTACAGAAGAGTGAGGCATCATGCATTCACTATAAGAAGGATGGGCATGATGATGAACACTACTGGATTCTACATCCAGAGCTGAAACCTAAGAAGTTCGAGGGAAAGAAGAAGAATAATATTGCATCTATTCAAAAGGATTTGGGGTTAGACTCAGGAGATGAAGCAACAATCGCAGCCACAGGTATAAAAGGTAAAAATTCTGAAGCATCTACTAGTAATTCTGCACAATCTACTGATAATGAAGAAAATGAAAGAAAAAGAGGTGAGCTTTTTCATATTTGAGTTATTTCCAATCGTCAAAATATTGATACTTTTTTTGGTAGTGGCTCACAAGTAAATTTAATTTCAGAAGCAATTGTAAAGAAGTTGGGATTACTAATCACACCTCACAAGAAACCATATCCATTAAGTTGGCTATGTGATAAAGCAAAGATACAAGCAACTAGACAATGTAAACTTAAGTTTTCTTTTGGGTCAACATTTGTATATGAGGTTGAGTTAGATATAGTTCCTTTGGATATATGTGGAATTTTTTTAGGAAGTTCTTACTTGTATGATAGAAAAGCTATTTTCTATAGAGCTGAGAACAAGTATCTACTCGTTAAAGATGGAATTGAATATATTGTAAGAGCTCAAAAGCTCAAGAATAATTATACTCTCATAATCTCAGTGCAGATGAAACGAATTGTAAATTAATGCAAATAATTTTTACTGATGGTTGTAAAGGAAAAGAAACCTGATAAAGCCAATGTATTTGAGGGCTGTGATACTAAAAAACAAGCTCATTTAGAAAAATTTGTTTCAGAATATGATGTATTGTTTCAAGAACCTAAAGGTCTACCACCCAAAAAGGAAATAGTACATGATATTAATTTGCAACAAGATGCTCCATTTCCTAAAATCAGAATGTACAGGTTGTCTTCTTTAGAGAATGCAGAAATCACGAAGCAGGTATAGGAGCTGCTCGAGAAGGGGTTCATCAGACCTAGCACATCACCATGTGGGTCACCCATTGTTTTGGTGAAAAAGAAAGATGGCTCGTGGAGAATGTGCGTTGATTACTGAGCATTGAATAAGATAACGATAAAAAATCATTATCCCCTTCCTCGCATAGATGATCTATTAGATCAGTTAAAGAAGTTGTTTATTTTTCCAAGTTAGACTTGCATAGTGGCTATCATCAGGTCAGAGTTGCAGAGCAAGATGCATGGAAGACCGTTTTAAAACAAAGCAGGGATTATATGAGTGGTTGGTTATGACTTTTGGCTTAACTAATGCTCCTTCTACTTTCATGAGAGTAATGAACGATGTACTCAGGCCTTTTCTTGATGATTTTGTTATTGTATATTTGGATGACATTCTTATATTTAGCAAGATGTGGGAAGAACATTTAAAGCATGTTAAGCAGAGACTAGATGTTTTGAAAAGAGAAAAACCTTATGTTAAACTCTCAAAATGTGAATAAGGAAAAATGTCTTTGAATTATTTGGGATATATAGTAGGGGTGGTGAATTGAAGATAGATCCCTCTAAGGTTGTAGTCATTGTAAACTAGCCTAAACCCAAATCTACTACAGAAGTTAGAAGCTTCTTAGGAGCAGAACAATATTGGAGAAAGTTTATTTCTAACTTTCATTAACTGCAGCTCCCTTACATGCTTTAGCAGGATTGAACAAGGTGTTTCAGTGGGGAGGCAAATAGCAGAAAGCGTTCGACACCTTAAAAGAAAAGATTAGTACAGCACCAATACTAGCACTGCTTGATCTTCAAATACCATTTGAGATTGGAATAGATGCTAGTGACTATGCCATGGGAGTAGTGTTGATGTAGCACAGTAAACCCATATGTTATCATTCTGAGACATTTAATTCTGCATTAGTTAGCTATCCCACATATGATAAAGAATTGTATGCATTAGTACAGAGTGTGAAAAAGTGGAAACATTACTTAATGGGCAAAGACACATTTATACATACTGATCATCAACCACTTCAATATCTACACTCCCAAGCTAAGTTGCAGCAATCAAGACACTATAGATGGATGGGTTTTCTACAAAAGTTTCATTTAGTCATCAGATATAAAAATGGCATACACAATAAAGTTGTAGATATGTTATCTAGGCCAATTCTAAATGTGTCTACTATACTTAAGCATAATTCAGTATTGCATGAGAGCTACATTAAACAATATGCTCAAGATATATATTTTAAAGATGTATATGCAACTTTAAGTCAAGGCAAACGAGTAGAAGAATCGAATTATCATATTAAGGACCAACTCATGTATCATTGTTGGAAGCTATGCATTCCACAAACTGAAAGAGTAAAGATAATTTGATAAGCACACACTTCTTTAATATCAGGTCACTTTGGTGTAAGTAAAATGGTTGCACAACTACAAAGATTTTGTTATTGGATGAAAATGAATGAGATAGTTTCTAGATATGTAAGAGGGTGTACCATGTGTGCTAAAAGCAAGCCCAATGATAGAAAACTAGGCTTGTACACTCCACTACCAGTTCCTTCTCATCCTTGGGAAAGTGTTTCCATGGACTTTGTTGGAGGACTGCCTAAATCTAGGAAAGGTCATAGATATTTATATGTTGTTGTGGATAGGTTAAGCAAAATGTGCATTTTAATACCTTGAAAAAAACATATTACAGTTGAACAAACTGCAAAGTGTTCTTTCAGCATGTATGGGTTCATTTTGGATTACCCATTTCCATAATATCTAATTGAGATAGCCGATTTGTTGGGAGGTTTTGGTCAAGCTTGTGGGAATTGATGGACACTAGGCTGAAGAAAAGCACAGCTTTTCATCCACAAACAGATGGCCAAACAGAAGTGGTCAAGAGGACAATGATCCAGTTGCTCAGAGGCTATTGCAGCAAGCATCCCAAACTTTGGGATGAACCTTTATGTTATGTGCATCATGCTTATAACTGAGCTAAACATTCTTCTACACAGAGATCTCGTTTCGAGACCTGTTTTGGTTTCACACCAAGGCCTCCCTTGGATTTTGTCTTTGGTAAAGACATAGCAGTTGATGGACATAGTGATGTGGAAAAGGCAACCAAGTTCATTGAACAAATCCAAGAGATTCACTAGGTAGTACAGGAACAGCTGGAAAAGAGCCAAGCCAAGTACAAGGCAAGGCATGACAAGCATCGGATCGAGCATAGTTTCCAAGTTGGTGACCAAGTTTGGCTATATGTCAGCAAAGATAGAATGCAAGGTGAAGGTAAGAAGCTGAAGCCAATATGGTATGGACCTTTCAAGATACTTGAAAAAATTGGTGAGAGTGCTTTTTGCCTTGATCTACCAGCTTACATGCACATCTACTCAGTTGTTAATGCAGACAACTTGAGACTATTTGAACCTTAATTAATTGAACATCCCGAAGAGCAGAGTCAATTGCCTTCTATTGATGATCTGTTACCTAAATATCTTAATGAGTTTTAGGAAGATACAGTTCTGGACAGAAAGGTAAGAACTACATGTAGAGGAAATGTTGAGTACATCATGATCGGACTCAAAGGTTCAAAGCCAAGCAATGCGAAATTGATAGAAATTGAGCAAGCGAGGAAGAAATACCCTCACTTGATTGATTCTTAAAAGAAAACCAACTTTTGGTGGTCCAAAAGCTTTTTCAATGGGAAGGCCATGATCCGAATTGGATCCTAAAAACTGTCTATGTTTTCATCATTGTTTCAAATTATGCTAAAAGATTCAAGTCCTAGAAAAGATTGAACCTATCAGAAGGAATCCTCATAACAATTGTAGTTGTGGCCAGAGGAGAACAATGAGGACCCTCGGTCGAGCATGCAGGGCGTTGGCCCATGGTAAAGTGCAATGGCACAAAACTAGAAAAACCGGAGGCTAGATCAAGAAAGAGAGGTGGATTCTAATACGTGATTAGCGCTTGGTGTCCTCCTCAGTGAAGGAAAGCCTTGAAGTGCCTAGACCTGAAAACACTATAAAATGTGGAAAAGTAATTGTTTTGGTTCCATAGCACAGGATTCCCAAAAACTGGCAAGATATCAGAAGGCTTTGAGGCAGTAAGCAGTTTTGACTGAATCCCGCCCAATGCCACATATCGAGCGACACGCGTTCGGTAGAAGAGAGAGAAAACTGCACGCATCGGATGGTTAAGCACCATGCAACTTGTATACCCGATATGAAGGATGACCGTAAGATCAGGGGGCCCATATCAATGGCGGAGATGCATCCCGATGCCTGACATGATTTGAGAAGTCAAAAAGTAAGATGACAGGGGATTTGAAGTCCGACGTGGATGATGAGTTGGAAAACAATTCGTGTTTGCGGGCGATCTTCAAGCAAACAGATTTAATAGCCATTCAAATATGATTCAGGGAATTTGACACCCAGTTCATTAGCAAATAGGTGGCCACCTCCTTGCGAGGCGTTACCCAGTGATGATGGTGCAAGGAATAGGAATTCGAATGGACAGAGGAAAGGAAACCAGAAAGCCGAGAAGCAGAAATGAGCAGTCAAAGAACGTACTAACTTTAAAGCCATGAACTGACAGGAGAAAAAGACAAAGGCACACAGCAAAGAGACAGAGAATGCTAATATCAGAGAATAGAGAGTAGAAGCCGAGCTGACCTGAAGGTAGCATCGAGCCAGAAAGAGCGAGAGAAAGTTAGAGAGTCTATGTACTCGACTGAAGGCTTGAGAGGATCAAGCAAACTCCTCGCCATAGGTCTGTCATACTACTATGACTATCAGAGGTTGAGCTTTAATAAGGAGAGTCTGTGCACTCCATTCCTATTGACTTCATTCTGTCTAGTGAGTCCTCAATTGAGCTCATTGTTGTAAAAACTCTGCTTGAAAACATAATAGAGGGGCCACGACTGAAAGGCTGGACCAGCAGATGTAGCCCAGGAGCATTAGGTGAATGCCTTATTAAAAAAATTTTGTTTACATGTTTGACTGTTATGTTTTTTATGATTGCCTCATGTCTATGTATTCTAGCAATCTTATCGATCTGTTTCATAAGTAACATAGGCACGTCCATGCACATGAGTCCATAATACCTTTCATTCTTTATCCTAGATAAATTCCAGATCATTAAATAAATGAAAAATTCTTGGATGATACAAATGATAAGACCTCCTTTCTATATATAGGAGTCTAAGGGGTCATAATATAATCAGATCTAGCATAACAATAATAATGTAAGGGCACAATTATAACAATAGTGGGATTCTATGGGGCACAATAATAACAATATGGGGACTACATAGGAATAACAATATAATAATGGGTTGTACTAATAATAATGAGTGGTTACACTAGTAGTATAGGGATCTAACACACTCCTCGAGCTAAGAAACCTCCCTATCTAAAAGGTTGATTCCTCCTAAAACTCTCACCCCAAAAGAAGATTAACTTTTGGGAGAATTGAAAATTTTATATGCCAAGATTCCCCTCTTGAAAGCCATCAAGGATGTTCCTGTACACAATGGATTAATCAAAGAGGAATGTATTAGGAGGCTAGGAAGGATAAGAAAATATGTTCCTATTATCAATGTCATAGGGAAACTAGTTGATCTCATGCTTGGGAAGGTCATCATCACAAAGTATTTGGATCCTAGTATCTCGGTAGTAGATGGACACATTAACAACATTGTATTATCTAGAACCCTCATTGAATTAGGGGTTGCAATCAATTTCATGAATAAGAAGACTATGATTAAACTTAATCTCGAAGGATCCCTTAGGAAAACCACCACAATGTTGCAACTTCCTAACAGATCCATAGTAGCACTAGAGGGAATCAATGAGGATGTCATGGTTTCAATTGATTCTTGCGAGTACCCTAAATATTTACTTGGTCTTCATCCAAAACCAAGTTTAATGTCTACCATTGTATCCTAGGAATAATTTGGTTGGCCATTGTTCATGCCTACATTAGTTGTAGGGCTAGAAATATGACAATCACAAATAGACAATTAAAAAAACAACTTGTACTATATCCTCTTGCTCAACCCCTCATTGGGAATTATTCTCCCGTGTGGGTAGAAGAGCAAGAATAAGAACCTTATCACTCATTACCCTACCCCATCTATAGATTAGAAACCATTATTGGTAGTAGGAAATTGAATGGGGATAATCCGATTGACAAATTTCTGCAAAATAAATATCTTGCTGCCATGAATATTGATCATCTAAAAGAAAAATATTAAAGGAAACCTTCCTAATATTAGGATAACTCATGGGAATATTTAATCACTTCTAGTTGTAACCAAAGTAATATAATTATCATAGAAATCAACCCCTCTAAAACTTTAATAATTGGCTCCCTTCTTTCAACTGAACAAGAAGAAACATTGCTCACTATCTTAAGGTAGAACATTGATGCCTTTGCATAGGATTACACAAAGATGAAGGGAGTTCACCACTCTATATTCACTTTCCATATATACATTAATGAAGAACTTAAACCTTTTATCCAAGAACAAAGAAGATTGAACCCTGCACTAAAAGACATTGTAAAAGAGGAATTTCATAATTTATTAGATACATGTTTTATCTATGTAACTTTATACATTGAGTGGGTGTCCCCTTTAGTAATTTTCCATAATAAGAATGGAAAATGGATACATTTAATTTATTAAAAATAATTTAATAAATAAACCGAGAAATATCATTTTCCCTTTCTTTTTATTAACAAAGTTTCTATTTTCTTGCAGGGAAGAAGTTATTTTCATTTTTGGATGGATTCAATAGGTATAATCAGATTTCAAATGTTAGACACAATGGAAACTAGGACACTACTGAAAAGGGGGGTGAATCAATAGTGTGACCAAATTATGAAACTCTTAATAATTTACACTTTTTAAATAACTTTAGCAACCACTCATAAAATCGGCATCATAACTCAATCATGTAAAACATAACATCATAATCATTGGCATACACATGTGAAACATATATAAGATATCAACACTATTTTTATTACTTTGGAAAACAAAAGCTACAACTTATTATTATATTATTGCCCCACAAGATTCCATTTGAAGGTTTATTAGTTTCTACTAAAAGGAACTTCTATCCTTGCTTGTTTATTAGGTACCACTGAAAGATACTACTACCCCTTCTTGTTTATCAATTATCACTAACAGGGACTACTACCCCTGCTCGTTTATATGTTTTCACTGAAAGGGGATAATACCCCTACTCATTTATTGGTTTTCACTAAAAGGGACTACTGCCTTGCTCGTTTATCAGTTTTCACTAAAAGGGACCCCCACCCTTGATCTGCAAGCAACCATTTGCTTGACCTCCCTGATTCATATTTCATTCATTTTCAAACTCAAATCATGAAGGCCACTTCCTTCCATAAGAAAATAAATTTATCACCTCAACCACCCACCACAGATACGCTAAGATCACCTTCAACAATCTTTGATCATTTATCAAACCACCATACATACCAACAACATCAATCCTTAGAAATTGCAAATTTTCACCATCAAAGTATATTTGTTGAATAGACCAAAATATCAATAACCAATTATTTATCTTCCTCCCCAAACACGTTTTAGATACCAAAATTGATCTCTAATTCACCCCTAATGAATACTAATATTATGCATCATGTTGAACCAATAACCCACATCTTGGTTGTTGGATTATGCCTATACATGATTTTGGATTCATATTTTTGGTTTAAAAATTTAGTTATGTTAAATTGTTTGTCATGCATAAATATTTATTTATTTTAGTTTTCCTGGTTCTATTAAGTCTTCTTAATGATTCCTTGAAGTATTCAATATCTTCTCAGTTGTCTCTCTAAGAAAAACCAAACTAAATTATTGTTTTTATCCATTCTAATAAGTTATAGGATTTAGCACAACTTTTTTTAGATATGGTGAATTACCAAATTTAGCCAATCTACTTAAATTCCCTATAATCCTTCCACATTTCTATACTTTATTCCAACATGTTGATTCCTTATATATAAGCTTAAGTCCTTTATTGTATATGGAATAAATGAAAAATTTAAGTGTTTCCGACATGTTCATGCTAAATCTTCACTATAGGTCCCAAAGCCTTCAAAGTTGTTGAATCATTCATAATCCTTAAGGTCTTAACCAATCGAATATAAATTTAGTCCTCCACTAGGCCCATCATGCTTTGCTCTATCCCCGAAGTTATTTAATGAAGATTGTCGACCAGCTTTGGGCCTAAGCACTTTTTATATAAAAAAGTTGCATATAACCTCCTAAGGGTTTAACCACCTTTACAAAACCTTGGGCACCCTTGGTTAGAATGATTCATAGAATCATGTTATCATCCCAAACCTTGACCCTTGGTATTTATTTTCCATAACGCTTTTGAAAACACCTCAAGGGTCACCCTTCTGGGATTGTGTGTCACATGGGTTTGCTGCTCTTTATGTGTTCTCTTTTCATTGGCTATCAGAACTGGTTATACATGCCATAGTTTCTCGATTCTAAGTTAGCTTGGATAAGCCTTGTGCCCTTTTATTTCCTTCGAGGGTGATGCATCCTAGATGACATGTCACAGGATTTTTATTTTTTGTTTTGTGGCTCCATTTGTAACTTCTACCATTTCCCAAAGCATCTCCCATGTGATAAATTTGAAACCCCCAAGGACTCTATTCTAATATGGTGTGTCCTAGTGGGAACCATTGCTGACACACTATGCAATCATGTGCTTGTGAGGGTGATATTTCCTACCAAACTGTGTGCCACCTTGTCCCGTAGTTGAATCATCCTAGATTCCCTAGTTATTTCTCCATTTAAACATTCCTAAGAGGCCCATTTGTGGTGAAATCTCTAGGTGATGTCATGATCGCATCATCAATTCCATGTAGTTCCTCTTGTGTGGTGAAACATGTCACCTGGATTTGGCCCACTTAGCCACCTAAAAGTGTCGAAAATGCATGCCATGATTCCTCCCTTTACTCACATCATGATAATGTCATTGGTATGATTATGCATATATATCATCACATCAATCCAATCAAAATCTCCCATGCAACATCATTTAATTCATCCATGTTGTCAAAGGTACAAAGGCAGAGGGGTTCTTGGGCCTTATTTTTTCAACAATTTCTTTATTAAAAATTAAAACATAAAACCACTGGGTCGAAGCCTTCAAATTATTTTTTAGAACCATTTCATGCCAAGAACCATATGTCGTTCCTTTGCTACATAATTTTTCCTGGTATATTTTTTCATGTTTCCTGACTATGCACCATCCCGACTATTTCAAACTTTCACTCACCTTTGGCACTTCTAGGAATGGACGTCCAAGATAAGTTGTCTTGTGAACCCTCTTTTGGCCAATAATCATTCTTACTTCTTGTTTTTTTCCTCCCTATCTTACATCATCCCAACATTTCTCCTTTTCCCATATTTTCGAATTGTGTAGGGAAAATCCACACATATTACATGGTATGCGGGTTCCACCACCATCCCATAACATATGCTTCCACTACTATGTTGTGTGCTCCAAGTATGGAAGCCTGACTAGGTACGAAATGGTTATGGGTTGGGGCTTAGAGAAATTTCCTTATTGTGTCCCTACATCAACTCCTGAAGACTCGACCTTTGGTTAGGCTGAAGTCTTATGTTTCGACCTCCACAAAATGCACTAATGGGTTTGGAAACACACCAAGCTTGCACCATTTTACCCTACACCAACTTTAGCTTTGAACCCTTTGAATTTTTGGTTACTTATCTTTGAATGGAAATAATTTCTTATCTAGGAGGTTATTCACATAATTCTATATATCGTTTCAAATATCTTTCCAAGTTCTATCGATTTAAGTACTTTCCATCTTGAAGTGATATTTTGAACTCGAATTGGCTCCAAATTCTCTACACCATTATCATATTTATCAATACCGTTGACATGATCCCCCTTTGATACCAATGGAAAACAAAATAATAGGCTCCCCCTGCAACCAATATCCCCATTTCTTGTTGATAATGTGGACCTTTCAACTACTCCTTTATATGTTCAAAACATTCGGTATCTTTGATCTGATCTAAGAAGTTTCCTTTCTATCCTATGGAGAATATTAAGATGAAAGGAGAGTGAGTAATCACTCCCATACTTTGCCTCAAGTAGTCAAGAGGAATTTATTTCTTAAGAAACTCATTCATGTACAATTGAGCCATAAGCAAAATCATGTCTATTGGTCTAAGTCTCTACTAGGATTACATTCATAATAATGCCTCTTGTTGGAAACATACATCTGAATTCTAGCAAGAAAAAAAAATCTATCTTATGCATGACCGACACCATCAACTTGTCAACCAATAAACAAAATATTACATCACTTACAACTGCTTATATGATAAATATAGAAGGAATATCACCAATGAATTCTTAGAACAACAACTCATCATATACTTTATTCAACATACTTCTAATGGCAGTAGACTCACGATACTAAATTCGACTCAACATGAACATTAACATCATATAAATTAGGACTTTCAACAACACTTGGACTAACAATATGCTACTAGAAAGAAAAATATAATGATAATTAATACCAATTGTCAATACCTTTGATATAAATGATACCAATTTCTTAATTGATGCCAATGATACTAGTTGTTGAGCACTTGATCACTGGATGTTCTCCCCTATGATAATTCTCTTTTCAGCAATTTTCATTCTCTCCTTAAATCTGATGTCTGATACAAATTAATAATGTGTCAATGGTGCTGGAAACTTCCAACATATAAGTGGTATCCCCGATATGAGGTCCCAAGTAGACCTCACAATGTTTGGGATAGGATCTCCATTCGGGAATTTGACCCGACCACCATTATGTTTATCTTATAGATTTTCCTTGGTTGGAATTATCAACACAAGAAAGTATGCATATAACTTTGTTATAAGAAAGTGAGTTAAATTTTTTGAAACACCAATTGCAATGCATACAAATTACTCTCATGGATGGGAAAAGAGAGAGTGGGCATTTACAAGAATACTCTTCTAATAAAGACACACACGAGCATAGGAAGAAATTTTAATTAACCTGTGAAATAATTCACATAATAAAAATGATCATGAATGTAAGTAACAATGCACATTCAAAAATAAATATACCAAATCAAAGAAAAAGTTAATTTTCATTAGTATGTATCAAAAGAAACATATATCACAAACATTAAAAGAATAGTCTTACAACATTCATGATACATGCATGACAGTGTTCGTATTCCTTGAGCTTCAAGATAATAAGTGAAAGTTTCAAGTACACAATTATAATGATGCAACTCTATCCCCAATAGTGAAACGTTAATCCACCAATAATTCCTGAAAATAATGATATTCTCTCCTATGTCAAGCTAGAGAATCCAAGTTGAATGTCACTTTGCTTGAGCTATGGGGGTTTATTTATGAAAAAATAGGTTAACATCCACCTCCCATGTGACTCTTGACCTCCCTCATTACTCTTGACTCCCATGTAAATTTTTAGCTCCTACCCGAATCTTGGACTTCCTAGCAACTATTCCTATTCCATGTGTGACCCTCAGGCTTCCACACATTTTACATTTTCCAATTTTTAAAATTACATAATTATATTTCACCAATAATGTGTCAACATACATGAGACAAAATAACACTCATTTATTGGCACTTTGAAGAGCTACAATTTGGCAACTATGACATGGGAATTCATTGTAGTGTATTGATGCGAAGTTATTCTCTTTTCTCCTATGTCTTCACTCTTCATGATTGATATGACTTGTACTTCATCTTTACCCTCCAAAGGAACTGAATAAGTATTGAAACTTTAAGTCAACATGAGTTGCCATCTCTTAGTTGTGATCCAAGATTCCTTTACTCTTGCATGATAGCATATTTATGCCTTATCTACACAAGTGTCCTTCTTGTAACCTCTTCTTGATGACCTCCTTGACCATCATCTCACTATGATAGGAAGATAATACCTGCAAATGAATTTCACTCATGACAAGACACCATTTGTCTCAAAATCACCTATTCTATAATGTGAGGTGTTGATTGTGATAGGATAGTGTGCAAGGACTGAGAGAGAGGCCTTCTTCTATGCATAGTGTAGAGTCAGGAGGTAAGGAGTGAAGGTATGGGAATTGGAAATGTGCATTGTGCAATGGCAACGGAAAGAGGCAAGACACTGCACATTGGACAAGTCTAGGAGACAAGGGTGACATACTTGGGCACTATGAATGTGTAATGCGAAGTTGATTAAAAAGGAGGCCTTGGGGATTGTGCAGGTTTCCACTACAGGGATCAAGAGGTGGCCCCACTATCCACTAAGAATGGGCAATGTGTAATCAAGGAAATGTTGATTAAGGAATTATGCAAGGTACAAGTGTAAGCAACATGAAGATGGGTCACTATGCCCTAGGAATCCTCAATGTGAAATGAAGGGATGGAAACATTAGTATTGTGCAGGTTTCCATTACAAGGATTTAATGGAGACCTCACTATCAACTAAGAGTGATCAATCCACACCACAAGTAATGGTTGTTGAAGGCTTTCCACAGTCGGAAAGTGTATGCAACAAGGGTCGAGTGATTGTGTTGTAGTATTAGATAAATTTTGAGGTAAAAGATGGGCGTAAAAAAACATGTACAGCAAAATTTAGCTTTATAAGAGCCAATAGGATTGATTATGATGATGTCAATCATGGGGGATGATTCATCATTTTTGGATTAAAAAGTTAAATAAATAAATAAAAATAAAAAATAAAAAATACTATTTTTTCAACTAGTATTTTCAAGTTATCTCGATACAATTTTACTCAAATTTAGAGCAGGAGCACTCGTTGGATGCAAAGTTTAATTTTTCATCCAAGGAGTACCCATATTGCATACTTTTGATGGACCCTACTACATGAAAATTGTGAAACACATGAAAAATGTGAAACACATGAAAAATGTGATTGCAAGCACATTTTTTCATGTATTCCACATCTTTCATGTAGTATGATCCATCAAAAGTATGCAACATGGGTACTCCTTGGATGAAAAATCAGATTGTACATCCAATGAGTGTTGCCACTCAAAATTTGAGTAAAATCATAGCGATATAAGTTGAAAATACTAGTTGATTTTTTTTTCTTTTTTCCCTCCAAAACATGATGAGGTAATCTAATAATATTTTATTATTTTTGTTGTCATTATGACTAATGTGTTGTCCTTGATGGAAACCTACTTGATAAATATGTCAACATGATGGTAGGAGGATGATTATATAGGCCATTACAAATGTGACAGAGAGAATGGAAAAAAGAATATCAATTCGGAGATAGAAATATGATAAAGGTAAAAATTAGGAAAGTATACCTGGGTCCTGTGAAGAGGAGTCACATACATATGCAGGTATGATGAATGTAATCCGTGTACAGTTTTTGCACCATGGTATTATGAATGCCAGGGGTATTTACCATGGTATTGGCCTATAGTAATGAGTGTGACAACAGATATTTGATCCTGTCAAAGAATACCATCGACATTACTAAGGGATTTTCCTAAGGTGTTGGTTAAGGCTTATACTATATAAGGAGATGGAGATAAGGTGTTAGGGTTTGTATATGATGGATTATTTATGAATGACTTGATCTAAAATAGGAGTGCTCTAGGGAGCATGGAGATGGATAAGATCTAATAGATATGAAATGACCACATATTAAATAATTTGTTTATGGTTTGATAGACATGTGATGATGATATCATGATGTGTCTATAATAGTTTGTATGCCAAGATTTGGGTTTAACAAATGTTGTATTATGAAGCGAAGGTATAAATTAATGGTTACAGATCTATACATTGGTTTTCCATTGAGAAGTCGTGTACACACACGGATCTACTTCTATGTAGTCACCTATATATTCTATAGTATGGATAACTATATAGACAGGTGTGGTGAATGATAAGCATGCACATACATGGATATGATTTATAAGAGCCGCTCACATCTGCTAGGGTTTTGTAGTATGAGTTGTTAATGATGTCTTATTAGTTCTATTATGTTTGTTGTTTTTTGTTGATGATGTCTCTTTTATGATAATCTGTGTTTAATAGTGTTGGTTGGGTTGACTTGTTTATCGAATGATATGATGCTACTGTGTGATGATCTATATTTGGTTCAGTGATATGTGATCGGTTTGTTGGCATTATGATTCTGATTTTGCACTATGGTACAGGTGTTGTACTTGATGGCAACTCACTCATGTGGCAGATCTCAATTCAGGCACTCAAAATCATGGAAATTAAGATACTCGAATGTATTCCTAGAAGATGCTGCAGACCCGCATGTACGCCGTCCAATGGGTACGGACATGCACGCAGGTACTCCATTCAGAAGGTGCGGACCCCAGTTTCACTCTCTCCAATGCATTAAAAGCGTGTGCATGTGGGAATCTTCGTGAATGGTTCATGGTATTAGTCTGACAATTTTTGATCCTATGGTTTTGGTCTGTGGTATTGCATCTACAAATATTGATCCAAGGTATTGGGTTCATGGTATTGTGTTATTATGGTTTTGGACCATGGTATTGTGAAAGGATTTCCTATAAAAGGGAAAGGAGATCTCTTGGCCATACACCTCTGAAATTTGAATATCTTAAGATCTGAAATTTTGGGTGATTGGTTTTAAAAGCTAGATCTAAATCAAGGAGATAACTTAAGGAGAATCTCTTGACATGTCGTGATCTATGGGGCACATGAATAGATCTATGGATCTGACTGACTGTGGCACATTGGAGGACTGAAAATTTGGCCCTAATTAGAAGTCCACAGGCGATCTGAAGGCGCAGTGTGGGGGTATGCAGCGCATCAAAAGGTGCAGTGCGAGGTATGCAATACAGCAAAAGGCGTAGTGCGGGGGGCACGTAACATAGAAAAAGATGCAGTACGAGGTACGCAGGCAAGAAGAAGGCACAGTGTGGATGTACGCTGTATGTCAGACGGTAAAGGTGCGGATCTGAGCAAAAGTACGCAGAGCAGAAGAACAACTAGTGCGGATATGCGCAGTTCAGACTCAGAAGAGTTGCAGATATACGCAGGCCCGTGTTGGTGAAGTTGCGGACTTATATTGAAACATTTGTTGACTGTCTTTTATCTATTGTTGCAGACATCTAGGTTTAGATTTCTGGTATTACCTTTTTGTTTACAGAATTCTGAAGAATTGGGTGATTCATTGGTTGATTGTATAAGGAGATTGGGTGATTTGCATGTACTTGATGATTATTTAATCTTCTTGGATCCAGTTTGAAAATTCATGAAACGTGGTCCTTAAATAAGTAAAATAGCTAAGGGGGTTGTAGCTCCCTTCCACAAGAGACTGGAAAATGAGAGAGAGTTGTAGCTCTCTGCAGGTTGTAGTCTGCGTAGTGATAAAGGACTGCACCAGTACAAAATCATTGTAAAAGAAGTTTCTAATTGAAAGAAGATAGAGACATATTGCAGCAGGTGGTTTTCACCCACATTAGGTTTCCACCTTATATCTG
>APFE030760359.1:3421-13581 GCA_000404065.3 Pinus taeda | reverse complement strand
TGTAGGGCAGTCATAACTACTGTTCCTGTAGAACAGTTTATGACTGTTGTTCATGAAGGACAGCTGGCTGCTTCTTAAGCTCGGAGGGAAGATGGATTGGAGCTCGGAGTTCTTGGTGGGAATCACGAGGAATGTCCCAAGACCGTGGACATCTCTCCACAAAATCAGCAGTGCCACCTCATTGTCTCCTTATCCCCTTTTTCGTTGTCTCTTGCACCCTTTTTAATGCCAAAACCTGGAATCATAATGCATTAGTCACGTAGATAAAGTGTCTAACCTTCTTCCTACAAACAGCATGAATAAACTAAGAAATGCATGCATAAGCAAATAAAGATGAATGGTTTGAGCAAGTAAAATAGGCCAAAATGAGCCCAAATTGTACCAAAATTGGGGCTCATCAATCTCTCCTCATAAAAACTCAATTAAGAAGACTAAGTTCCAACAACATTTCACCTCAAAAATATTCAGCTTCTAACCTCCCCAGTAACCAGCCCAATGCTTTTTTTTATAGTGCAGAGGAGGAGGTTACAGGTCCAACTATGAAGGGATAGAATCCTCCTTCAAAGGGATAAGCTCCTCACATCAAGGGGTTAGCTCCTTAAGGTATGGGATGCATGAACCTTAAGAGAGTGAACTTGCCACCTCAAGATTCCTTCCAGAAGCTTCTAGAAATGACTAAAAGTTAGTTTTTTAGAATATACTCGTGCCTTTTTAACTTTTACAGGGATCCGCACCTTTAACACAGAGACAGAGCAGTCATGTGTGCAGGAGACTTGACCATTAGGTGTGGGACCGCAGGTAATACAAAGAGAAAGTGCGGAACCAGAGTTTTAAAGACTTTGAGGGCTTTTCTCTTACTTTTAAGGCTTGATATGAGGAACTGGTGTTTCAGACTTGCAGAAGGGGAAAGTATGAGTGATATCAAACTCACACAGATAACAGAATGTCAAGGTGACAATTTTTAGTGCAACAGTAGTATCAGAGAATAGAGGGATCATTTCTGATTTTTCAGATGCGGCTACCTTTCCCCTCTTTGCCATTGCTCCCAATAATTCTTGTTTTGGATTGTTCCTGAAAATGGAGCAAATCATAAGCTATTAGATAGACACAAGTAAGAATGAACATAAGAATGATTGATATAGATAACTTTGAAAAGGTGACAAGAAAGGAGTTTTTATTGAACGCAAGTGAGAAGATATCGTATCATGTCGAACCTCTTTTCTAACGTAAATGCCATTAACCCTTACCAAATTCCCACTAATGGTTCCTTATTCCTAGCTTTATTGCTCATTAATGTTTTGCATCATAAGTAGAGAAAGAAACTTTTTAGGGTGGCGAGCTTTTTAACTGCGAAAATTTTGATTTTGTGATTGTGATGCAATATCGCAGATCCCATTATCTCATTTCGTTTGTGCATTTTATTTAACATTCCTTTGTTTTCTGTGAGATGCGAAATGCAAGACGTTCTTTATTATTTTCCAAATCATATCTTATTTGATAGGATTTTCTTTACAAAGCCCTTTTCGTTGCGCAATGGACTTGATTGTTTTTTTATAACATAGTTGGCAATCGGTCCCGAACTTCCATCGCATTTTGCAATATCACATGGTTGGTAAGGTTTCAGACCTTTCCTAAGGGTTTCTGATGTGATGCAATAAGGGTGATTGTGTCATCGCAATATCGCATATCGCATGTTTAAAGATACTTTGTGAGGCTACGCCCTTTGTAAGTGGCAATATGAAATGCAAGCCTTATTTTAATAAGAAATGCCTTAGGACTCAGTTCAAATGAAAAAGCCTAATAGTTTCGAGGTTAAGCACGGTAATCCATTTTGATCGCTTTTCGCAAGTTTTGGTCGTCAGCAGGGCTTTTGACACGCTTGATCATACAATATGTGAAAAGGCGAGCATTTGCTAGTTTTCCAAAGGGTTTCATCTTGATATCTTGCTTTATTCCAAAAATAACAAGAAACTGCCTAAATACTAAATTTATTTTTTGGAATGATTTTTTAAGGGTCCCCATTTATTAATAGAATATTATCTATTATGTTAACAAATGGGGGGTTTTTGAATAGCACAACAGGTTCCCAAGATTCAAGCACAACATGATGGAGTATTTCTAGGTTGTTCCAGTGGAATGAAGACAAGAGGACCATTCCCATCTAGCGAGAACAAGACAAATGACATCCTTCATCTCATTCATTCTAACATATGTGGTCCAATGCTTGTGCATTCTATTGGCATCCATTTCTACTACATCTTTCATTGATGACTTCTAAACAAAGACATGGATATATTATTTGAAGCACAAGGATGAAGCCTTTGAAATGTTCAAGGAGTTCAAATCTTTGATCGAAAATCGAACAGGGAAGGAAATCAAAATATCTAGGTCTGACAATGGTGGGGATTACACATCTAAGGAGTTAATTAATTTTTGCAAGAAGGAAGGTATCAAGAAAGAGAAAATTATGCCCTATACTCCCGAACATAATGCAGTGGTTGAAAGAAAGAACATGTCCATTATAAAAGTTACAAACGCCATGCTCCATGATCAAAATCTTCCAAAGTTCCTTTGGGGAGAAGCAATGAATGTTTCTGTATATGTCCAAAACAAGGTACCTCATCAAGCATTAGACAACAAGACCCTTAAAGAAGTATTCACAGGTTTCAAGCCTGATTTTGGTCATCTTCGTTTCTTTGGCTACCCCGAATACTTTCATGTTCCAAAGGACAAAAGAAACAAGTTAGAGGCCACAAGAAGAAAATGTATGTTTGTTGGATATTGTGAAAATTCTAAAGATTTTAGAATATAAATCCCTAGTCAAAGGAAGGTTGAGATTAGAAGGGATGTAACATTTGATGAAGATGTTTCCCTTAGGAAAGCAAGGGACCTTCCTCTGCCTCCTCCTCCTGAGAAGAATGATGATATGGATATTTTAGATGGTCCTTTTATGCCTAAATCTGAGACAAAAATTGTTAATGATCCCATGGATCCATTAGATCCTCCTCCATGTGATCCTTCTACCAAGAAGAGGCCACTTTGGCTTCTAGACACATTACAGGATAATGAGAGATGAGCTCCTATTCGAAGATCATTTAGAGAAAGGAAGAATCCATGCATATACCATGGATATGTTGCAGCCATGAGCACCATGATTCAAGTTGAATCTCCCACATTTGAAGAAGTCGTGAAGGAACAAGTTTGTAAAGATGTTATGGCCGAAGAATATGAATCAATCTTGAAGAATAACGTATGGGATGTTGTGCTGAGACCAAAGGGGAAAGCCATGGTGACTTCAAAATGGCTATTCAAGATCAAGCATGGAGTTGATGGTAGAAATGATAAATATAAAGCAAGATTTGTGGCCCGAGGATTCTCCCAGAAAAACGAATAAGATTATGATGATATAGTTGCACCTGTGGCTTGATATACAGCCATTTGTTCGATAGCTTCCCTTGCTACAAGTCAAGGATGGACCCTTCATAATATGGATGTGAAGACAACATTCCTTCATGGCATGTTACAAGAAGAAGTGTACGTTGAGAATCCACAAGGCTTTGAAGTACAGGTTCGAAAGACGCATGTTTGCAGGTTAAAGAAGGAATTGTATTGTTTAAAGCAAGCACCTAGAGCATGGGACACCTAGATAGACAATTATTTAGTGAAGTTGGGATTCATAAGAAGCAATGTCGATCCTAACCTCTACTTCAAGGAAGTCTAAGGTATGCCATTGATTTTGGTTGTATATGTTGAAAATCTATTCTTGATAGGTAGTGAGGCCCTAATGATCAAATGTAAGAGGGATCTAACCTCTAAAGTTGAGATGAATGACCTTGGACTCATTCACTACTTTGTAGGTCCTTAGGTGTGGCAAAGACCTAGCGATAATTTCCTCTCACAAGAAAAATATATTGTGAAGTTGTTGGAGAGATTTGGAATGACAGAATGCAAGTCCCTACCACACCGATGGAAATGAACTTCAATAAGTTATGTGTAGAGGCTACAAGACCTGATTTGGTGAATCCATTTGAGTATAGACAACTGATTGGGGCTCTGATATTCCTAGTGAACACCCATCCAGACATATTCTACACAGTGAATACGTTGAGTCAATTCATGACTGACCCTCTCCATGCACATTAGATCATTACCAAACACATTTTGAGATATTTGCATGGGACGATCACACTTGGTCTAAGATATTCTGTTGGATATGTTCAACTTCATGGATACACCAATGTTGACTGGGAAGGAAATTTTGTCGATAAGAAAAGTATGTTTGGATGTTGTTTTAGCCTTGGATCTGCCATGATATCTTGGATGATCAAGAAGTATAAGTCTATAGCATTGAGTATCACAAAGGAAGAGTACATTTCCGCTAACATGGATAGTTGGAAGCAGTTTGGTTGAGAAAGCCCTATATAGAGCTATTTGAGCATGTCCTAGATACTATAGTGATATATTGTTGCAACAAAAGTTGGATTCATTTGGTAGAGAGTCCCATATTTCATGGAAAGTACAATCACATTGATATCCAATATCACTTCATTCGCGACATGGTGCAAAAAGGATCCGTTAGACTCCATCACATATCGACAGATGAGTAGATTGCAAATATTCTCACCAAGGATTTTCCAAAAGAGAAGTCCTTGGTATTTAGAGAGTAGCTTGGATTGATGTATCTGACCCATCCTGATAAGGGGCATCACTAATCAAGAACATTGAGCTAACTCTTCCCCCATATCTGAGCTCCCCGGGTGAGGAATTGAGATGAAGGGCTCCTGGGGTTGAGGGATATCTAGACAATAACGTCATATATGTTTCTCCCCTATCTGTTACCCATATGGTTGGATATGTGGCTCCCCTATCTTGGTATTTGAAGAGTGTACCCCAGTTAGCATCATACCCACAAGCTAGGATTTTTGGGAATATCGCTCCTCATCTGGCCAATGGGTTGAGAGTGTACTTGGGGGTGTACAACCCAAGTTGATTATGATGCAGGTGTTCTACCACGTGAATCTTGAGGGTAATTGTTGGGAAGATCGGTGGGAAATAGGATGGGTTGATATGTCCTCCCCTATATCACTTATTTCTCGATATGAGGTTGTAGATGTTTAGCACCCCATGAGATTCCGAGTTGATATATTCTCCCTGATGTGGTTTCAGGTTGAGGTATGCTCCCTGGTATTATTTTTGGAATGATATGTTCTCTCTGATGATATAGATGGCGGTATATTTAGATCCCTGATGATTATTCTTCTTTAGATTCAAGAAATTTTCAACAAATAGAGTTGAGCAGAGACGGGACATGATGCGACGACAAGATATACATGACATGATGCAGGTGGAATTCCCCCTAGTTGAGAGGGAGTGTTTAAATTGGAAACTAGGGCCAAATTCCACTTTTGAAAGATCACTTTATCGATATTATGATTTCAATGAATTCCTCTTTTTGATAGGACCAAAATCAACCTAAAGATCATCAAATTTGGACAAGGGAAAGTGTACTTATGAAGAAAAATCCACATATGCACATTTGGAGAGGTCATCCCTAATGGTAAAGTGGTCACCCTTGGAAGCATATAAATACAATTGATTTCAAATGCATTTGGAAATCATCAAGCATATTCTTCTTCTCTTCTTTGTTGATTGGTTTACACAGGTCTAAGGCTTAATCGACAAAAGAAGTTCGTAAAGGTCTAGAATTACAGGGTCCAAAGCACACATTTGTTTTTAGTGTTTTGGGTTACAGTTGCTGGCTCATCAAAGGATAAATTCAACTGAATTAGTTGGATTGTAGGATCAAGGGAGTGACTGGAAGCCTTTATTCGCTCACATAACTTGTCCTCCCTGCAACTAGAAAGTTTGACTGAAATTTGATTGTTGACCGTAGTTGACTGTAGACAAGAAAAGTTGTCTCTAATATATATTAATTATGGAAACATATTTCTAAATGTTATTGGGTTATTTTGTTGAATGATTTTGTATTGGGCTCATTGTACTTTCTGTTGAACATTTTACGACAATCTAACAGAAGAATAATTTCAAAGGGTTCCCCCCTTGTGGGGTTTTCCCTGGTCTTTGACCAAACCTAGTGTCTCTTGTTGATGTGTTGATTGTCTCCTTTGTAATTGCATTTATTGTTCTATCTTCAATTACTGTTGATTATTGAAAAGATTAATTTTGGAAATATTACTAATTTAAGTGTTGAATTGGGCTAAAGCAATTGATTCAACATAGAACAATCTGAAAATTTAATAGGAAGATTTGAAGAATGGTTTAAAAGAAGACATGGAAGGTTTGAAGAAAGGTTTGACAAATTTGTTACAAGAAATGCTTCCTAGTGGCGACAAGGTACTCCATTAAAATCAGGATGAGGACAAAAGAAATATGAAATATGGTTTTAGAGACTCTAACATTGGGTTTAAGACCCACCACATTCCAAGGATAGATATGAGGAAGTTTGATGGCAAGGATCCAGTAACTTGGATATTATATATGGAGAAACTCTTTGATCTACATGATGTATCACACACATAAAAAGGTACACATTGCATCTTTATATTTATAACAAAATCAATTTGTGTGGTATAGATGGATTTTTTTCTCATAAATCAATTGTCACTTGGACAATTTTTGTGGAAGAATTGGTATCAAATTATTAGGATACAAAGAGAAATACCTTCGTTAGCCAATTGATAAATCTCAAACAAAAGGGTTCAATGGAAGAGCACATTAAGGACTTACAAAGATTGAATATCAAGGTAAATGATATTCCAGAGGAGCATAGGATTGATGTCTTCATAGGGACTTTAAAGGATAACATCCAACATGAGGTTCGACTTTGGGAACCTGATCCATTGGATAATGCATTAAAGGTGGCAAGAAAAGTTGAAAGCAAAATTATGGCAAGAAGGAAGTCTGTCACTCACAACTATAAATATGGAAGTATTGTTTCTCCTAGCCTCCCACCACATATAAGGTTTACACCAAAAAAAATAGAGGAAAAAAGAGAAAAAGGGCTTTGTTACAGTTGTGATAGCAAATACAATAAGGGTCATAAGTGTGCCGAGAAGAAATTATTTTACATAGATTGTGAAGATGAAGAAGAAAAGGAACTAGAAACATCAAAAGAAGAGGATATACACCAGGAACCAACCCCAAAGAAAGAAGAAATGAATCCGAGCATATCTTGTAATGCATTGGCAGGAATTACCACTCCTCAAACTCTCAAGATAGAAGGATTTATCAAGGAGAAAAAGGTAATAGTGTTGATTGATTTTGGTAGTACCCACAATTTTATTCATTGTAAGATAGCTAAGGAATTGAATTGCTTTCTATATCCAACACCATAGTGTCAAGTGATGGTTGCAAATGGAGGAACTATAAATTGCTTAGGGTGGTGTCATAATATCAATTTAAGCATGGGGGAATATGTATTGAATAGTCCAATGTTTTCCATTCCAATGGGTGGTGTTGATTGTGTATTAGGAGTTTAATGGTTACAATCTTTGGGGATGATAGCTTTTAATTTTCAAGAACTTTTCTTGAAATTTTCATGGGAAAGAAAGGAAATTGAATTAAGGGGCATCGCAAGGAAACCAAGGAAGATAATACATTCTAATGGCATAACAAATATTTTTAAGAAAGAGCAATGTGGTATAATTGCACAATTATGCTCACTAGATGTTCAAACATCAAAATCATTTGTTTCTCTATATCTCCAAAGAAAATTGGACAATAATTCCAAAGTATTTGAGACTCCCAAAGGCCTCCCACATAATCCTGATCATGATCATGCTATTCACTTGCTTCCAAGAAGTGTTCATTCAAACATCAGAGCTTACAGATATCCCTATGCCCAAAAGAGTGAAATTGAACATATGGTTGCAGAAATGCTAGAGAGAGGTATAATTTAACCTAGCCAAAGTTCTTTCTATGCTACAGTAGTATTGGTACACAATAAGGATGGATCATGGCACATGTTTCCGGATTATAGGGAGCTTAACAAGCTCATATTAAAGATAAATTTTCCATTCTTGTCATTGATGAATTAATGGATGAATTACATGGAGCAAAATTTTCCATTCTTGTCATTTATGAATTAATGGATGAATTACATGGAGCAATTTAATTCACCAAGTTAGATTTTATTTCAGGATATCATCAAATTAGAATGAACATTGAAGATATTCTAGAAACAACATTCAAAACTCATGAAGGTCATTATGAATTTTTGGTCATGCCTTTTGGAATTAATAATGAACCTTCCACATTCAAGGTTTGATGAATTCCATTTGCAAACCCTTCCTTAGAAAAATTTTGTTTGTATTTTTTGATGATATATTAATCTACAACAAGTCTTGGAAGGATCATGTTCAACATGTTGACAGGGTGCTAAAACTATTGGATGAGAAACAAAAACCTCCAATTGTTTCTTTGGGGTAAAACCTCCAAATATTTTTTTGGGGTACATGAGGTGGAATATTTGGGTCATATTGTATATCATGAGGGTGTTAAGGTATATCCTAACAAAATTAAAGCCATCAAGGAATGGAAAATTACCATAACCCTAAAGCATCTTCGAGAATTTCTCTGGTTGAAGGGGTATTATCACAAGTTTGTTAAGAATTATGGGAGAATAGCGGCACCTCTAACAACATTACTGAAAAAAGATGCATTGTTTTGGACTCCATAAACAACTAAGTCCTTTGAACATCTTAAAGAGGAAATGTGCCAAGCTCTAGTTTTAGCTACTCTAGACTTCACAAAAACCTTTATGATGGAATGTGACCCCTTAGGAAATGGAATTGGTGTTGTTTCAATGCAAGAAGGAAGACCCATTGCTTTTGAAAGTCATCCAATCAAGGGAAAATATTTACACAAACCTATTTATGATAAGGACATGTTGGAAATACTACATGCCCTAAAGAGATGACTTCCTTACCTAATGGGAACACACTTCAAGGTAAAAACGGATCATGATAGTTTTAAATACTTTTTGGAACAAATATTATCTTTAGAAGAGTAGCAAAAATGGGTCACTAAGATTTTGGGTTATGAATTTCAAATCATATACAAAAAAGGAAGGAAAATGTTGTTGTAGATGCACTCTCAAGAAGGGGTGAGGATGTGGAAGCATTTCTCTATGCCATTTCGGTTATCCAACCTGACTAGATAACTGAAGCAAGGGAGGCATGGAAGAATGAAAAAGAGGTGTGGATACTCATTCAAAGGTTGCAACAATATCCCAATACATCATATACATTTATCTGGAAAAATGACTCATCATGGTATAAAGATCGTTTATATCTATGTAAGAATTCCCAACTCAAACAAAATATTCTTTTGGAATTGCACACCACAAGGTCAAGAAAGAATTTTTTTGGGTGGCCTTAAATATGATATTCAAAAGTTTGTGGCATAATGTTTGGTTTTACAACAAAATAAAGTTGAAACAATTAAGGCCCCTGGTTTGTTACAACCTTTAGCCATTCCAAGTCAGTGTTGGGAGGAGGTCTCAATGGATTTTATAACAGGTTTACCCAAGTCTAAAGGAAAGAGTGTCATGATGGTGGTAATTGATAGACTTACCAAGTATGCACACTTTTATGCATTATCCCATCCTTTTAAAGCCAGTGTAGTTGCTAATACATTTATGGAAACATTTCAAAATCTACATGGAAACCTAAAGATTATTGTCAATGACAGAGATCCCATTTTCACTGGAAATTTTTTGGGCGGAATTATTTTCTTGTCTTGATACTTAATTAGATCATAGTTCATCTTATCATCCTCAATTTAATGGGAAAATTGAGATAGTCAACAAATTCAACATAGTTCCCGATCAAACGAGAAAATGACCTAGTACACGTTTTTTTGAGGTAGCAAAAGATCACTCAATTTTGAAAAATGGTGATTTATAGTACACATTTTTTTTAGCATAATGTTGCCACTTTAATTTTTTTTATTTATCAAGTATGAACAAATTTTTTAAATGTTAGTGATTTTCATGCTGATTTTGAAATGTGTTGATGCAGCATCAACACATTTTTTTAAAGGGCTTATTTTTTACACTTCAAATTTTTTTATGTATCAAGTGTGAACATTTTTTTTTGTTAGTGATTTTCATCTTGATTTTGAAAAGTGCCAATGAGCAT
>APFE030760357.1:8131-33414 GCA_000404065.3 Pinus taeda | reverse complement strand
TATGAAACTTGACCAATTATTCCGAATTTGATGAGGAAGGCTTTTATGCAAATGTGCACTATTGTCATTGTTTGAAAGTATTTCTGTGTTGAAGAAGGAATTTTGAATAGCGATTGATATTTCAGATCAATCTACATCTCACATGGTACTATTATCTGTGTCTGTATTCTTTTTCGTTATATGAATTGTTATTGAAATCGCTCTTGCTATTATCGCTTATATATATGTGTGTTTTTCATAGCATTCTTTATGCATTCCACTATTGGTTGTTTATCGTATGCTCTCCTTTCAGACGTATATATGTATCGATGATATGAACAGTGAATGTAGTAATCTGTACGCATCGCTTCATTGTGACTATTCATGTGAAGCAATCTTTGAATGATTGAATATCTTTTATTTATTTTACAGAGTCATCTATATGCCTGATAAATAGATAAAGATTATTTAACGCTACATTCTGAATGAATAAGTTGTTCCCGGGATTAGTATTAGTTTCCCTATTTTTGTCAATAGAATAAGTCATTCGTCTATCATTTAAGAAATTTATTCATCACCCATCCATCCCTTTTATTTCATTATCGGGAAACTGGTCCCGTTATCTCCAGTCGGAGCCACCATTCCAAACGGAAAAGGAGCTGTACCAAGGTCCGGACCAGGTGGTTATCCCTGATGTTGTGGCAACGATTTCCGAGGCCTCAACATGACCCTAGGTATTTGGTCCAAGGTATTGGTCCTAAGTGGTTTTGGTCCATGATATCAAGAAAGGCTTAAAAATATAAAAGGAGGAGAAGATGATTAGACCAAGGTGTGCAAGTATTGAATATCTGATGAAGTGTGAGATCCAATATGCACGTTATGGGTTTGTGATGCTTTGCTTAATCTGTACCAAGGATGCACCTATGTGAATGATGATGGATGATGGATCAAGATCATAAGGCTTGGAATGTATTATCATTATGTGGTTTGATCATTGATATACTAGATCTAAATACTGAAGCATGTTTTATTCTGCAAATAGTATGATCTGGGTATGACTAAATTCTGAAATAGTTTTGAAGTGCTAAGTTAGTATTTATAGATCTGTATGCGGGTTCGCTTTGGTAAAAGCATGTATACATGCTGGTTCAGTTCATCAGAGACGCGTATACATTATGAAATGTGATCTCTGAATTTGTAGTTGGTTCTAGTGGGTGTTGCAGAGTTCTGGGTTCTGCTCTGTGTTCTAGTGATTGTGTTTTGATGACAGTATTCTGAATGTTCAGTGGTGATTGTTTTTGAGCTTCAATGTTGTTGATGGGTCTAATATGAAAATTGGATGAAACGTGGCCTTCATATATTGGTCTTGCATTCCAGGAGTATCTAGTCTGAAAATTTATGAAACATGGTCCTTGGAGGAAGAGTGAAGGTTGGAGCCTTCTGTAGGCTGTCACCTACGTATTGGTAAACATATCGGCCAGTACAAGAGCCAAGGGGTTGGAGCTCCCTTCCTGTAGCAACTGGAAAATGAGAGAGGGTTGTAACCTTCTGTAGATCGACGCCTACGTACTAGTAAATATATCAGCTAGTACAAGAGCCAGGGGGTTGTAGCTCCCTTTCAGTAGAAGTTGGAGAACGAGAGAAAGTTGTAGCCTTTTGCAAGTGGGTGCCTGCCTAGTGGTATGGGTCTCCACCAGTACAAGATTTTAAATAGGTTTTTCTTATATTAAAAGGAAGACAGCAACAGGTGCTTTTTGTCCCGCATTGGGTTTCCACCTTATATCATGGTGTTCATGTGTGTTTCTTATGTGTGATGATCTATTCTATTTCTACTGCACCTGGTTACTATTTATATGGTTAATGATGTTCTGATGCACTGATTAAAGATCAACATATGATGAATTAACTGAATCATAAGTTTGTTAGACATACGCTAGTTGCGTTAAACACAGTTGCTTGTACAGGCGAGTTCCCTTAACTGAAGTAGTGTATATCAATATGATTATGGAAATGAAAAATTTATTGATTTGCTAATACTAATCCCCCCCCCCCCCCCCCCCCCCTCTCAGTATTATTTCCAACAATAATGACCAACTTATTGAATATGTGAACAACAAGTAATAAGAAACCAGAGCATCACATAAACACATAATAACATTACATATTGACACTAGATATATGTGGAAACCCATAAAGGGAAAAAACCACAGTTTTATTATTGGTGTGATGCAAAGGAAATATCCTACTCCTTATTACATCTGATTTTCAGTAAACCCAAACCTACAGGAGGATGCTACCTCAATTTTCTGTAAGTTGCAACATGAAAGGAAACTCCGACTCCCATATGATTTCTGTAGGCTACAACACATAGGAGGCTCCTACCTCAACCAACTACAACTCGATATTTATCAAGCCACAACTTGAAAGGAAACTACCATCCCCTTATGCAAACAAGAAATAACAATGTCTTGGTCTACCTAGTCATAAAGTTTGCATACCTCCATCTTCATTTCTACATCTTCTTCCCTTCAAATTTGCTTCACTTCAGCTTCATAAGTGGAATGTAACTAATCCATGATAGTTCAATCAACTCCCAAGCATTCATCGATTCTCTAACATCTATCTGCTATTTTTATCCCACATAGGAATATGAAGTGAATAGGATTGACTCCTTTCCTTCCACTTCATTTGTTTCCAAACTCTTCATATCTTGAATATTTAAAGAAAAAATGAATAATAAATCCAATATTAAATTCAGCCACATGTAATGATTAAATGCATTAAACTAATGTCAGCATCAAATAACAATATTTTTCCTTAATGCATCACAACAATATTTGCAACATTTTTGCTTTTGCCTTGGAGTCTTGCCTTTGCATCACAACAATTAAGCTTAATCAACATTTTCACATAATGCATTCTTTAATATAGAAATCTTTGCAAAATTATCACAACTCCTACTCTTTGTTCTGCTGGTTTTCCTTCTTTTGCTTCTTGTTACTCCTTGTATTTTTATACTCCTTGCCTTGTTGCAGCTACTTTGCTGCTTGCTCCTCCTTGTATTTTGGTTGCTCCTTGTGCCTGTTTCTCCTTTGTTTGTTTATTTTCAACCATAACAACATATTTCTTCCTCTGCTTCTTTAGCATTGATCGCAACCACGCATGCTTGGTGTTTCTCCTTGCTTGTTGTTTCTCGTGCATCCCTTGCTACTCTTTGTGTTGCTCCTTTGCTTGCTACTCATTTTCCATCAATGACAATATTACCAACAATCTCCCCCTTTGGCATTGATGGAAACACATTTTTTCTCCCCCTTTTATTCTCAGAAGTTTCTTCCTTCCTCTGATTACCTCCCTTTTTGACATCAATGGCAAGAGGTTACAAATAGTGTAGTTGTCATCATGTTTTGTAACTTGGAATATATTGTTTTGCATGATTGAATAAATGCTACTCCATATGGCTTATTAGAGCTCCATATTGAATGAATGCTGCTCCAAAGTTAATCATGCTCTATATGACATATAAACATTGTAAAAGTCGTGCAAAATATTATTGTGAGAACAATCTGAAAGCAAGAATACTATTGAGAGAACACTTTGTAAGGAAAAATGGTATGATTACAATTTATGATTGTATACGGTATGATACAATTTATGACTGTATATTTCTCAATACTCCCTCAGATACAGTTTTGAACCCATGTATAACAAAATCTTCTTCAATGTTTCAACACCGCAATGTAAACCATATGAATGTTTCTCCAATAGGAAATAGGCTAGGCTTCTTGAGTGTTTCTTAATGTACCAAGGAAATGTACGAGATGAGAATAAGTGTTTCTTCCAATTAATTGCAGTCGTGCCAAAAATGACCCATAACTGGATTCTTCCGTTACTAGAAAATAACGCACCAGCACCATCTTATCCAATGTTGCCATAAGTCATATTTATAACACTGGTATTTGTTCAATGATGGCAATGAAGACATTTGAGCTCAAAAATATGCAAAGGCATTGCTCCATAATAAAAATAGAACACTCTCCATGGCTTGAAAGATGCCTTAACAATTTTGGCTTTATTTCTTTTATTTGTATTGAAAGAACTTGGTGTTTATGTTGTTGAACTCGTGAAAACACCTCATAGGAAAAAAAAAAAAATCTTATGTGCTATAAATAGTGCCGCGGATATACTCTTGAAATTAAATTCACAATAATGCATCAACGTCACCATATACAAATTGACTATATTAATGCAATAACCGATCAATGCAGAGATATATGTTGATACACAACATTATTCAAGAAATAATTCACTGCAATATATGTCTGGAGCATTTCTGGAAATGCACCACCATCCATAGCCATTAAATATTCCATGCAACCCAGAATATATTTGCGCACTGCATGCATGGATAAAATATCTGAGTAGCAGTTAATTCATCTTTCTCACTTCAACCCATTATTTGGCAACCGTTAAAATCCTCGAAAGATTATTATGTTGACAATCTTCCACGACAAGTGACCAATATCGATGTGCTCTTGCATTGATCTCCTATGACGACCACAGGAACTACACTCTGTGAAGCTTCATACCGACAACCTTCCAGGTTTTAATCATGTAACATCCTATAGTCTGAATCTTTTTCATATCTCTTCCAATCTTGTTATTGAGTTGTGCAAACCAATTCTTTGAATTGTGGATTGAAAACCTCCATCCCGCCATTCATATAACACATATTAAGCAATTCCTTTTTTTTAGAAATTAAAGAAAACGCAATAAGCCATTGTGCACCAAGAGAGATTCGGACATAACAATACTCTGAGAGCGAACAATTCTTCAATCTTTCAATGGAGATCTCGTTCTTTGTTAAATTAATCAACTTAGAATAATTATCCATGCGGGTTTTAGAGTACAAACAAATCATATCACAATATCTCATTTTATCCCATTCCGACCACTCCAAGGCACATGAGATGTATGCAATCAACCAAGGACTTGAGGTGCTCAGAGGAAATTACATGCCCCTCATTCAATTGTAAGGCTCATGACATTTCGCACATCAATTCAATGTAATCAACCATTTTTTTTTTCAAAAAGAAAAAACATAATTGTATTATATTGAGATTATATAAAGGTTCCAGATAGTACAATATCAAGCTTTTGGAACCTGGAAAGTCTAAAAAATAAAAAACAAAAACTAGAGGATGTGACCCTCCATGAAGGAAAAATCGATCTGAGCTGATCCACATCAAAAACAGATACAAGTTGACTATACATCACATGCGAATTCTAGGATGAGACCTTGATTCCAGAAATTGTTTGAAAACATTCATATACCATACATATGCGATGATAGGACAAAAAGGATGAAGAAAAGCAGACCTAGAGATAATCAAAGGTGATTAAGAACCAGGTATAGAGAAATCCTGAATGATAAAGGATTTCTCACCATATATTACCTTCATGGACTAGGTACCTTTTTCTAATAGAAGACCTTCCTTTGACAAACTGTCCGATTACTGGTTCTGAGCTCTGAAAATGTGCTAATGGAGCATTCTTTCACAAGTCCCCAAAAAAACATAAGCTTGTCCATCCAACCTACGAGGTGTGGGCTCCTGATATGGCATTTTCCTTTGACATGATCGACCATGATTTTGGAGTCCCCAAAAATTGAAATAGACTGTATATCAAAAAAAATGCAGAAAGTAAGAAGACCCGCTAGAGCCCTCGCCTCAGCCATGCTATTAGTGCCCTTTCCTCCATTCCATGAGATGAAATATTGAAGATTCTTGTCCATTATGATGTGTACCCCACAACCACAAGAGTTCTGTTGAGCATCATTATCAAAAAAACGCTCTTGGGGTCCTTAAGAGATAATCTTCTTGCATATTTATGTTGACAGTTTTCGATTTGGGTTGCTTTTTTGGTACAGAGTCATAGATGGATATGATATGTTGTAAAATATCCTTGAGAGGCTCTTTCATTTCTTTGAAAATTATTTTGTTCCTCCACCTCCATGCACACCATAGGACAATAATAATTATTGATCTCCATGAATCTCGCTGCCTATTCCACCATTCAAAAGCTATATGCGTTGAAGCATGACAAACAAGAGGGAAACCATATAATATTGCCAAATCATGCCATAATTGCTGAATAGATTGGCATTGGAAGAACATATGATAATTGGTTTCCTCGGCAGCTTCGCACATTAAGCACCTGCTTGGCCCGTGCCATTTCCTTTTCTTTAGATTTTCCTAGGACAGATTTTTATTGTGGAACACCAGCCACGAGAAGTATATTAATTTGGGAGAGCATCCTATTTTCCAAAAAGTTGATGGACACATAGGACTAGAGTGCATGGTCTTTAAACCAAATAGATCTATATAAATGTCCTTTACACAAACCTGTATATTTGCTTTTTGCACCTTCCAGATTAGATAATCTTGCGACCTGAACCAATGAAAATCGCAGCTTCTCAAGACATCCCTGATAGTGTTCCATTGCCTTGCTAAAGGCTCTGACATACCTAGATCAATGGCCTCTTTCCATGGAGGAAGTGGGCCTTGCCATACTACTATGAGCTTATCCCACGTAAAAAAACCTTTACCATGGAAGAAGATTAGAAGCCTGTTGGGAATGGTTCTACTCTCTCGCCCGCACATGATGGGGTCTATTCCAATGAGGATTCTGCTGCCAGTTTGTAAGCTCCATTTCAGATTCTTTAGAAAATATTGCTCGATTTTGCGAAAACTGAGCCATATAGCTGACCCATACTTGGCTCCGATCCTTCCTAATCTGAGCCAATATTCCATGTCTTTGCCTTTCATATATCTCTTTTTTATTGTAATGCTCCAAGGCCCTTCCCCAAATATTCCCCTTCACAGTGATTTGCATAGGAGTGCTTTCCCAAAGGCCCGCAAATCCGATAATCCCCATTCTCTTGAATTCTTCGGCATAAAGATCTTTTCCATTTTAGTAAGATGATATTTTCCCTGTTCCATTTTTCCACCCCATATAAAATTTGCAGTAATCTTCTTCATTTTCTGGATGATACTTGCAGGGAGAAAAAAAATGTGTGCCCAATATACAGCAAATTGTGTTAATATCGCTTGTGTTAGAACAATTCTTCCTGCCAATGATAGACGCTTGTATTCCCAAGCAGATATATTTTTATAGTATCTATCTATTAACCATTGCCAATCCATTTTAGAGTAACCCTTGGCCTTTAACTGAAAACCCAAATATTTTAATCCATCCTTGATTGACCTCATCTCTACCCCAAGCAACACGGAAATCCATTCCACTGTTTCCAAATTGACGTCATTGTGGAAGAGGATGGATTTAGACTTCTTTATTTGTAATCCAGTTGCGCTTTGAAACCTATTTAGTATGTCATTGAGACACATCCAAGAGACCCTACATAGCGTTGCAAAAATGAGCACATCGTCGACAAATAAATTGTGCGAGATGTAGTTGTTCCTACAAATCATCACAGGCTTGCACCTGTTTTTACAAACTGCCCTATTAATATGAACGCTCAAAGAGTTCATTTCCAGGATAAACAACAGAGGAGAGAGGGGGCATCCTTGACGCAACCCTCTTTCTACTGGAAAAAAGGAGAAGGGATCCCATTTATGATGACAACATAGTTCACGTTTTCTACACATGCCATGATCCAGCTTACGACATTAGATTTCAGGCCAATCTTAGCTAATAAACATCTAATGAACCCCCAATCTAAGCAATCAAATGCTTTTTGTAAATCAATATTCAGAATGGCAGCTTCAGATTTATTTTAGAGCATAGTAAACAGACTTTCTTGAGTATTAGCGACGGCATCCAATATATTCCTTCCCTTTAAAAAAGCATGTTGATCCTTTGTTAGAAAGCTGGCTAAGGTCGCTTTGATCCTTTCAGCAATAATTTTTGTGATGATTTTGAAGGTTATATTGCATTAGGAAATCAGCCTAAAATCTTGAAAGGAGTCCGCTTCCAATTTCTTTAGGATAAGTGCTATCTACGTGGAAGATGTAATCTGATGTATGCTACCTGAGATTCTTGCTGCTTCAACCATCTTCAAAAAATCTTGTTTGATGATATCAAAGAAGTGAATAAATAATTCTATTGTCCAACCATCCAGGCTAGGATGTTTATCCTTCTTAAAAGCCTTCATAGCTCTTAGAAGTTCTTCCTCTTTTACGGGCTAGAACAGGCATTCATTTTTTTCATCATTAAACATTTGTGGGACCAGATCAATAACCCATAAGATATCTTGAAAACTGCACTCATCCCTTCTTTTATATTGGTTTTTAAAATGTCTCACAGCTTCCTTTGAGATTTCTTGTTGTGAGAAGAGGTAGCCCCCTGACCATCACTTATTTTCCATATGGAGTACCTCTCACGCCTGGAATTTGCATACTTGTGGAAAAAATTAGTGTTCCTATCACCTTCCTTGAGCCAAATTGCCCTGCTCTTTAGTCTCCATCAGCCTTCTTCCTGTTTCAGAATTTTTTTTTTTTCCTTTCAAGCTCTTTTAGGCGACATCTCATGCTAAAAGGAAGTGAGTTGGCATCAAAATCCTTGGATATGCTGTCAAGTTCCTTCTAAATTTCTTGAAGGGCCAATCTATCCACCTATCTTTTTTTAAATTGCCATTCTTTGACCACTTTTTTCATAGAGGACAACTTGTCTCTAAATGTCATAAACGAGGGTATCATGTCTTTTGCAGATAAGTCCTTCCATGTTTTTGTTATTACTTCATTGATGTCTAGATCCTCTAAACATAATCTATTGAATTTAAATGGGTACCCATTCCTAAACCCCTTTTCCCTCTAGCTAGGATAAATCGGCCTATGGTCGGATATGAATACATTCCCAATGGACGAGTAAGGCATGCCCATTCTACCAATAATGCTAACATGTACAATAAATTGATCTATCCTTTTTGCAATGTACACCTCTTCTATTCTTCTGTTGTCCCATGTAGGCATCATTTTGGAAGGAGTTATATCTACAAGATTCCTGTGCAAGAGTTCATACTTAATGTGATCTACGAGTGGGTCTCTCTTCCCGCAATTCCCCCATCGTTCCTTTGAGCTTAGAGTTACATTTAGATCGCCTGCAATCATTAATGAATCAATATCAAGCATTTCTGAAGAAAATAATTTGTCCCATAAAGGAGTCCTGTTCTTATAAGGGGCATATATATTCAAGATATTGATGGGATAGTCTTTTCCTCTGATAGATGCCGAGATGAGAATGGCCGCAAAGCATTTATAGGCTTTAGCTCTGATCCAAAAAGGATCCCATAAAACCACCGGCCCCCCCAAAAAGACCCTTGGCTTTCGAGGCTACCAGATGCCATGAGGGAAACATTTATCTAAAATAGGAAATGGACACATGTTAGCTATGCATGGTTTCTTGAATTAAAATAATTTTTGGCTGGGCTGAGTAGAATAGATTTTTAAGTGCCAAAAATTTTAGGTCTGCTCCCAGACCTCTTATATTCATAGATATGATGAAGGTCATTAGGGAGTCTTTTCAGCCATGCTTGCTCTAAGAGGCTAGATCTCTAACATGTCAATGATGGGAACATCAACAAGGGACAGGTTCCTCACACTTCTATCTGCATCATTTGTCCTCCCCCTAAAATCTCTACTACCTCCTTGTTTTTCTTTCTCACCGTTATATTTTTTGTAGAATTCAAGCTAATCAGAGGAGGCGAAGGTTTACACGGTTTATGAATGGTTAAGGGTTCCAACTCAAGAGATTTCTGGTTAAAAGAAAATCTAAGTCGCTGCCATACAAATTTGTTGGAGATGAGACATGGGAATTTAAAGGGGTGGCAGACACCATCGGCTCTTTGCCTTTCATGGATGGGATAAAGTTCGTTTTGGGCGTCGGCGAAGATGATGAAATGAAGATGGTTTGGGAACCCAGTGTAAAATCCTTGAAAGGCTGGATGATCAGTGGGGGAGGAGGTATTGCTTTTTCATCATTCAATTCCGAGTGAGGCATACAGGGGATAGACTGAATCTTTTTATCAGCATTGAAACCAATCCTAGATGAAACTTCAGGCCTGGTACCTTGGCCCTGAAAAAGGTCTTGAGAGAAGTACTAAGGAGATTGATTAATTCTGTTTTCCAGATTATTAAAATCTTGCACAGTATCAAGTTCCGTCGGAGACAAACTGGTTGTAGGAGATGGCTTCTCCTTTTCAGTAGACAGGGGAGAGTCCACCCGGATATTTCCATGATACAATCTACTTTTTAGAGTCGAGCGCCGAGAGCAATTTTTAATTAGGTGTCATGTTCTGTGACAAGCATAACATCTGAAGGGGATGCCCCAAAAATCCAGTCTTTGTTTTATTTTTAAGTCCCTCCAGACAATCTCTATGTGGTCAGGAAACCCTCCCCTGTAGGCCTTTCAATAAGAATCCATGCTATTTGCTTGTCTTTTTCCCCAAGACACCTTGGGTCAATGTAGACAAATCTTCCAATGGAATTACCTATCTCAATTAGAGTCTCCTTAGACCATATCTCCAGGGGAAGGTTTGGGAGCCTGACCCAAATCAAGTTATTCGAAGGGGTGTTTTTCAGAGGGTTGTACCTGATTTACCATCTATAGAGAGCAAGGAAACTCCTTCCATGAACCCAAGGGTGCATCTGAATGGTTTCTACATCACTGGCGCTTAAAAAATGAAAGTAGTACCACTCCTTCATGAGATTTGAAACAATGGGAAGGTATCCAATCAGTGGTTTCCACTGAACCTCAAGCCATTTTCTCATCATGGCATCATCCATTTCTGGAAAGTGCCATCTGCCCACTAAGGTAAGTTCCTGAAGGCTTTCTATACACTCAGTCAAGTGGGCATTGTCCAATTTTATTGCAGCATGCAAAGGAGTAGTTTTGACAGGATTCCGAGTTTTGTTGTAGTGGCTTGCGTGTTCACGCATAACCTTTTCCTTTTGTTGGAAAACACTTTTCTTGTTGACCTCCCATATTGGTTGCTCTCTATGTGACCATTCCCTATCCTTGTCAGCACCAGGCATTGATGATTGGACAACCACGTCATCTAAAGTAGATTGTGATCCTCCAAATAATGTGGTGTCACCCCATTCCTTCTTGGCCTGTATTGCTGCCCGCATCATCGCCTCCGTGGCTGATGCCCGCATCATGGCCTCCGTGGCTGATGCATCTAACCGCCCTCCATGCGCCTCCAAAATCTTCTCCCTGGCTTAACTATAGTACCTTTTATCCTAAATAGATTTCCAAATCGGTACTTTATACTAGAAATAAATAAGCAACTAGCCGATATCTAAACATAAAACCTGGATGAGGTAATGCCAAATGAGGGAATTGAGACTCTTCTAACAATGGACCTGATGACAGGAAGACTCGGGAAGGATTTCCTTACTTTTTAGGAGGGGCACGGATCTAGAAATAGCCAGCCATCCAACGATAATAACTAAGGGTTAGATTTCCGAATCAGGTGTTTGTACCAGAACTAAATAAGCATCTAACCAAGCTCTAAACATAAGACCCGGATGAGATAATGCTAAATGAGGGAATTTAAGACTCTTCTGACAGAGGAGCTGGCACCAAGAAGACACAGGGCTGATGGTCTCACTTTTCGAGAGGGGCTCGGAAACAGATATAGCTAGTTGTCGAGGGATATTAACTAAGGATTACTGCATCAATTAGACAAGATCACAGAAGATGGATAAGCCTAAATTCTTTATTCCCACAGGTATGGGACACGTCACCTTTGGTATATATCCCATATCCCTATGAGATGCCGGTTTTGGACTTTTAAATCCCAGTCCCGTGAAATTGGTTTTCCGGCCCTTAAAACCACGGATAATGTTTTGGTGGAAGAAGGTTCAGTAGCAAGCTCATGAGCTTTGGAAAAACACAGTCCCTATCAAGTATTCTACCAAGGCTTTCAGAGATAAATTTTAGCTCCTCCTTGCGTGTTTTTAACTGGATGATGAATCTTGGCAGACTATGCAGCAGCAATAAGTTTCAAAAATACACCACCAGGCTCCTATTTTAATTCAAAAATCTGAACAGGAGTTATAAATCACTACAAACTTCTTCAATTTCTGTATAATTACTCAAAACATGCTGAATAAAACCAGACCCTGAACAGAGAAGCTTAAAACATGCTGATAAACTAAACCTTGAACGGAGAACTTAAGAATGGCCGAATTATAATTCAGACTCTCTTCCCATTTTTATATTTTTAAAGCATCCAAGCAGAGAAAACTTCAGACTAACAAAATCACTGTGACTATGCAACTCTATAATTCAGATGTAAAATTACATCCCAGAAGCTAAAAGGAGACGGAACAATCTGTAAGAAAAGAGACTGACCTTGCACTAGGCAAATGCCGAGGGGAGAGCGTCTTTAATCCTCCAGCAAGACCGAAACTAGCGGATTTGGGCCAGAGCAGAAACACTGAAGATGAGGGCGTAAGGGTGAAATAAACTGCCAGCTTGTGAAAGAAAAACTCGTAAGGGTGAAATAAACTGCCAGCTTGTGAAAGAAAAAACTCAGCCCTGCACCTGGGCGCACAGGGGATAGGGAAAACTGGCCAAACTTTTCTCCCCTACCTCAGAAACTGGTTTTATAGAAGCTTCAATGGACGCAAGGTTAGTGAAAAACGGAGAGAGCATGTCAGTCTATGGAATAGCATGAAAGGTTATAGACTCGGCTGCTTACAGGTTGCTATGAAAGGTTATAGACTCGGCCGCTTACAGGTTGCTATGAAGTGAAGCACGTCGAATAGCGGACGTGCATGGTCGTTTAGTAAAACAGCTTTCTACCGGGTTAAAGATGTGGCGGTGAAAAACGCAAACAAGACATGCAGTGGTTCCTTTACATACCTGCTTGGCATTGATAGGCTATGAATCTGTAAAAAGCATTGGCATTGATAGGCTATGAATCTGTAAAAAGCATGGCTGTGGCGACCTGGTTGGTTGCTTTCGGCTCGCATCTCCGTTCGGCACCGCTCTTCCTTAGTTTCCCTGAATCATACTGGTTGACACTATCAATTCAATGTAATCAACCACACATCATTCAAATCCAAATAAGCAACATCGTAAGTATCAATGCACATACCAGATATTTTAACGCATTGTATTTAAAGTTGTTCTCAATGTTACATTCCACATTGAATTATGCACGGAAACTAATGCTTCATTCATTGTTCCAACATAACAACCTCACCGCATATGTAATCCAATGTTTGGTATTCCACGGACTCCACTCTCACTGCACAATACGCTGCTACCATAAACGTATATATGACTTTCAACAAACCTTCTTATGTCAATGCTCTAGTCGAAGGTTTCAACTCTTGTGTTCGCACCAATGTTCAATGCAGGCTCCAAGATCATATGATATCAATCATTTAAATTCTCAATGGAAAGATTGTAGTTGGAAATAAAATTATCAATGGAATCCTTAGGTTGCACAGAGGATAAATAAACCAAACACAGATAATAGGACTTGACTCCCTCATATACACAATAATAACGACCCATAGACTACCATTCCACGCAAAGAGCACCACACAGTCCAGCAAATCGTAGAATAGATCAACTCGCTCCTTGAGCTACACGTTTGGCCGGCTATTGGAGAGTTAAACCATGCGTAATGCCATGTTTTTCTAATCATTCGATTATTCAAATTGATTTTAACGCTTCGGTGAAGGGTCCAGATTTTCCATTCTGGGAAGATACTGCAAGTTCTCTTCCTCTTAGATTTGCAATCCAGGCGAGAGGAGTTATACCAAATTACTGGAGCATTAAAATTCCATGCAATAGTTGATGTGGTAGGGAACTCTTTCTATCTGCATAAATTCTTGTAACGCTTTCTGTCTGTATCATATTTGATTACATATAACATATTTGCATTGGCCTTCTTGAACATATGATTTTATGATTGTCAGGGTGGTTCCAATATGAGTTTTTATGAGAATTCATGCAAACACATATATACTGCAATGCCAATGAATGCAACTCAGAACCAATAAATATATCAATGCCCAATATATGCGAAGAAGGACAATATTAGCGTCTGCCATAATATTTTAAGACTTATCCATAGAATGTATATATCAACCAACCAACTGTTTCAAGACCGTGATTGTTATAATCCTGTTCTGGCATACAGTGGTGTAATTACAACATAATCAACGCACATATCTAGAAACTATCATGTAACGTCCTTTTTCAATACATCTCCTGTCAGCTAAATTTAACACACATCTCTTCTAATATTCTCTGTCCATTCTATCAATAACCTATCCTTCTATTGTAATAATGGCTTCTGCTACTACAATAATGCCATGGCAATGTCCCACGGGCCTTTGAATTCAATGATTCAATTTTCTTTGCCAACGCATATTATCCGCACATTCTATTTCTACCTCAGATCCACATATTCTATCGTTTCTTTACCCATCTTGCGTTTTAGATTCATAAAATGATGTTATAGTACCATTGAGGTCTCCTCCAATTCATCCGTTGAAATTCTTGTTAATATCATTGTTCCTACTCGGGATGCCACACATTGTTCCTGTCGATTTTTTTTGTAAATGTCGTCAACACTGCCCTATGCGACATCCCTACTTGCCAACTTGCCAATCTTCGTTCAAAACATATGCTCATGTATATATTTGATGTGTGTTCATCCCAAGAGCGTGCGCCTACTGATACATACTGGATATGTGTTTCAAGACATTTTCATATTGGGAGAAGCGATCGATTCCTAGACCTTTCCTTCAATCATTGCCCAAAACTATCAATGAAGAGACAAAAGTACAAATTTGATCCAAAGAATGCCTAATATATTGCTCTTCATGCCATAGGTTGAAATTGTTACTTCTTTATCTAAATGTTACAAAGTTTTAATTCCAAGCCCAACATAAGGGCGAAGTGAAGATCTAAAATTCAGATTGAGGCCGAATTTACAGTACCAGATTGGAGATCTGAATTCGGTTGTAGGCCGAGTTACAAAAAAATTTACGCCAAAGATTGTAGGTACAGGGGCCGAGGATTTTCAATTGTATCTTTTATTTTTGCAGACAGTGTTCTTATATCTTCTTTCTTTTTATTCCCACAAACTGATCGCGTTCAACGAGTGACCTTAGTCGTATATTTATACAATTTTCTAGCTAATGCAATGTCATCACTTTTTAAGACGAAGTCGACCTCAAGTATTTGACCTATTGCGTTGAACTTGAATTTGTATTTAAATGATGACAATTATTTTTGAAATGAGAGTTTTGTTGAACTTGAATTTGTATTTAAATGATGACAATTATTTTTGAAATGAGAGTTTTTCTTTTGAGGTGGCAAGAATTCATCTGTGTACTACATTTTATCATGCTCACGCCCATACTCATTAATTTATTACTATATATATATATATATATATAATATAACATTCAGAAATGTAGAAAGATGTATCCATAGCCTTCTTTACTTTGGGCTGAACCTTACAATGTTTCAATCTAAAACTTATTCATTTCATGCTACAATTCGTTGGTTGATTCTTAAAGTATCTCAAAACTATTTTGAACTTCTTCATCGCATTTTAGGTCAACAACATTAAAACCATTTTAAGTTTTAGGGTTTTGTCTTGATTCTCCATTTTTATGTGCAGTGTTTGGTATGAATGTAGTTATTAAATGGTTGAATTAATTGATGTTGTAGATGCCCCATTTTTCTTTTGCATATTTTGCAGAAGCCTTAAATTTTTTTTTATTATTTTTTAGTTTTTTTTTGGATTGCTTCACATATCTCTTATTATTTTAGGTTCTCAAAGAGGTGACATATTCCCTTTTGTAACTTTCTTCTTTCCAATATATTTTCCTTAGTGTAGATGCATTTCACACCTACATATTCAAGGCTTCATTGTCAAAAACGGAGTTTCTTTTTTGAGTAACTCCCCTTGAGACCAAGCTAGGTCATTGGTTGTTCTTTATTTCTCTTACACACTTTAGTAGATTGTATTATCATATTTGTGTTTCTTTCATTGTTGGATTTGCTTGTAGTGCTGGTTAGAATATATGGCAGCTTACAATCATTTGATTTGTGGCCAAGATTATCACACACAAAACATTTTGTGTGGCCAAGAAATAGAGAAAATGATGTGTTTCTTTTTTCATTCATGTTTTTTCTTCATATACACTTTGCATACAAACGCCTTATGTACAAATTCATGACACATAAAAATAACTGTGTAAATGATTTGTGTACCTGGTGAGTGACTTACCTTTTTGTTTGCTTGATTGAGAGAGTCTTCTCATTTGTTACATCTTTTCCTGATTAGTCTTGATCTTTTTGTTCTTACAATCTTCTGCCACATGTCCAAGTTTATGGCAAGAAAAACATGTGATGTTTTCCCACGGGAAAATAATTTCCTCTGATATCTTCTGAACATGTTCAACACATTCTCAAGAGACTGATCTTCTTGTAGAGTACCCTTTCTTTATCTCATTCATTGGCTTTTGATATTCTTGTTTTTGCTTTCTTTACAAAGCATGCAGCTGTTAGACTCTTTTCATATACGTTCTTTTAGAGTTGCTTCATTATCATCTTTAAGGGTTGCCTTTACTGAGTTCTTCATGGAGGCAAGGTCCTCTTCTAGCTGCTTACACAACTTATTCTTTTCTTCTAACATACTTCTAGTTGAATTAACCTCGGATTCTAATATTTTACAATGTAGGTCTCTCTCCTTGAATTTACTGCTCATTACGTCTTCTAGTCTCCTTTCTTCTTCAAGTTGTGTCTTTAGGATGATAGATTCCTCCTTATACTCATTCTCTTTCTCATCACATATTAGCACCAGTTTCTTCAAATATTTGTTTTCATTCTCGAATCTTTCTATATTGGCCAATGATAAGTCAAGCCTAACTTGATTTTCATCTATTTTTTCTTCATGAGAGTTGGGCATATTCACATAGGTAGAGGTTTCATTTATCTTAACACTTTCCTTTTGATAGGGACTTTTCTTCCTCCTCTTTCTCTTTTCATTTCTTACATCGTTGTTGCTAATCTCTCCTTCATGCACGAGCTCTAATCTTTCCCAAATTTCTTTTTCGGAATTTAGGTCCATTATTGTATCAAGATCCTTATTATGAAGATTGTTATATATAACACATTTTGCCTTAGAATTCCATTGTTTTTCTCGCACAGAGGGAGATTTTTTACAGTAACCATCGCATACAAGCTTCCATACACTAGGTCCATAGGCTATAAATTTGGTTTTAACCTTATCTTTGCACTCATGATTGTTTGTTGCACTCAACACAGGTACACTTTGATAGTCCATGACTCAACCAGATCTACCTTTAAGTTGTTAGACTTATACATAAGGAACCTACTCTGATAGCAATTGATGAACACTTGAGTAAACTGAGAGGGGGGGTGAATCAATTTAGTATGCTCATGGACAATAATATTATTTTTTTTAAACTCATTAATTGTAACATTACATGAGCAACTTAACAAATAATGACCAACATACTGAATATGTGAACAACAAGTAATAAGTAAACCAAAATATTCACATAAGCACATAATAAAAACACATATTGACACCAGATATATGTGAAAACCCATAAAGGGAGAAAACCATGGTTTTATTATTGTTGTGAAGCAAAGGCAAGCTCCTAATCCTTATTAAATTTGATTTTCTAGAGGCCCCAACCTATAGGAGGTTGCTACCTCAATTTTCTGCAAGCTGCGACATGCAAGGAAGCTCCAACTCCCATATGATTTCAGCTAAGAGGAGGCTCCTACCTCAACCAAATCCAAATGGATATTTATCAAGCCACAACTTGAAAGAAAACTACTATCCCCTTATGCAAACATGAAATAATAATGTATTGATTTACCTAGTCATAAACTTTGAATATATACATCTTCTTCCCTTCAAATCTGCTTCATAGTAGCTTCATAAGTGGCACGTAACTAATCGTAATCATTCAATCAACTTCCACAAATTCATCCATTCTCTAACATTTATTTGCCTTCCAAATTCACATCTTTTATAAAGATAATTTTTTTTTTTATTTTTTTTTTTGTATCCCACATAGAAATATGAAGTGAATAGGATTGAATCTTTTTCTTCCACTTCATTCGTTTCCAAACTCTTCATATCTTGAATATTTGGACAAAAAATGAATAATGAATCCCATATTAATTTCAGCTGCATGTAATGATTAAATGCATTAAACCAATGTCAACATCAAATAACAATATTTGGCCTTAATGCATCATAACAATATTTGCAACATTTTTTCCTCTTAGAGTCTTGCCTTTGCATCACAATAATTAAGCTTAATCAACATTTTCACATCATACATTCTTCAATATAGAGATATCTGCAACATTATCACAACATTTTAATGTATCACAACTCCTCCTCCTCCTTCTACTCCTTTGCCTTCTTTTGTTGCTTGTTGCTCCTTGTATTAATATTGCTCCTTGCCTTGCTGCTACTCCTTGCATTACTACTACTTTTTTGCTTGTTGCTCCTTGTATTGTTGTTTCTTCTTTTCTTCATTTTCTTTATGCTTCTCCTTTTCTTGTTGTTCTTGTGCTATTCCTTTGCTTGCTGCTCCTTGTGCTTGTTGGTCTTTTGTTTGTTGATTTGAAGCTATAACAACATATGTATTCCTTTGCTTCTTTACCATTGATCACAACCATGCATACCTGTTGTTACTCCTTGCATGTTGATGCTTCTATATCCTTGTTTCTCCTTTGATTGCTTCTCATTTTCCATCAATGGCAATATTGCCAACAATACTAGCCAATTTGGGTAGATCTGGAGCAAGAAACCGCAAGTCTGCTCCATGTGAGTCATTGCTTCATTAAGAAGCACTAAATCTGGTTTATATGTTTCAATAATACTTTTTAGAGATCATCTTTCTAGGGTCGATCCCAAACCCCAGAGATTTAAAGAAATATTGGTCATATTGAGGGAGAAAATTTTGGGGGCTTTTCTCTAGTGACCCGAGGCTCATGGAAGGCCACAACATGGTGTCCCACTTGGAAGGAGATGGGATCAAGACAGGGAAGAACTGAATTCAAAGACTCTTGAAATTTAGCTAAAAGGTTAGCTGGAGAAATAGTGCAGCTTGATATTTTTTTGAATTTTTTTGTGCCTTTTTTTGTTTGAGTTGTGACATTTTACCCAGGACCAAAATGAATGTTTTTAGCATCGTAAATAGAACTATTCATTGAGAGGGGCTCCAAGGTAATCTATGAATCACGATTGAGGTCCACCAATTCAAAGTCTTTTGAAAAGGGAGAGAAAGTTTGGCCATCAGGGGCTCCAAATTTGGTTTGTGAGAGGAAGTATGGATCCCTTGGAGGGGAGGAGGTGGATGATGGAGTCGATGGAGCTATGAATGGAGTAGGAAAAGAAGGGGAAAATGGCAGGATGGGGATCTTCGGATGCACGGGGGCTGATAACGTTTTTGAGAAGGCCAGTGAGGAAGACTTAATTATTGGTTTCAGGCAAGAATTGGAAGGAGATAATCGAGGGGGGGGGGGGGGTATTGACAGGAGGGCTGTCAACATGGTCAGAATTTTTTGGGGGAGAAGATTTAGTATTATCATCCTCCTTATGTAAGATTATAGATAATATCTGGGAAGAAGTATTTCTTCCTTCCATTTTAGATTAGTCAACATGAAAATGAGAGGCGTGATGTGGAGGAGGAACATGGTTGAAATGATCTAGACATATAGTAAGGAGATGTCTCGTGTCATGAAAACACAGGCAACAAAAAGGGACAACCCAATAGTCTAAAATTTGTTTCCTAGAACATGGACCCCAATATATGTCTATTTTTGCATGAAGACCATTAGATAAGGACCGTTCCACAAAAGACCATGTCGTTTGTTTGTCCATACCCCCTAGGAAACCATCATCAACGTAAGATAGTTTTCTGATAGCATTGACAATATCTGTAATTTCCTTCTGGGTACATAGCTCCAGTGGAAGACAATGGATCTTGAACCAAATGATATTTCTTCAAGGTGAGTCAATGATCAGGTCAAATTTGAATGACCATATCTGAAGGGATAAGAATCCAGGCCCTTTGACCTAAAGAGAGGCCATGATACGCTTTGCATCCTTTGGTGAGAGGAAATGAAAGGCAAACTAGGCTTTTTGTAATGCACTGATTTGAGGGTGGTACTTTAGGAGGGGGACCACCAACTCTTGACCTAGGCTTTCATCTGAGCCCCAGTCAATTGGAATTATACCCAACAACACACAAGAGCATGTTGTTTGAGTTTAATAGCCTTGTCCTAATATCTCTCCACATCGAGGACCAAAACTTTAGGAAGCCCAATAATTTTTATGGGTTTTCTTTTTCTAAGATTCTGATATGTTGGCGCTGAGATGGGAAGATCAAACGAGGGGAAGGAATGACATGGTACGACAACCAGTGATTTATGTCATCTGTAGTGTTCTTTAGCTAGAACTATTTCCTCTATGAATCGTGTAGATTCAAGTGAAGATGCCAGAGATTGGTGTTCCAACGACATTCTTAGCCAAGCTTAGGAGAACAAGATGTAGAGACTCAACAAAATGGTAAGAGTTTTTATTTCAACCAATCAGAGAATGAGAAGGTACATGTGCTAACCAATCAAATACGACGAAGTCTTCCCTGCAGCGAAGTTATTGCGAAGCCAGGCCTAAGCACTTTGGTATGAAATTATATGTCAATCAACTATATGGTCACGACAAGTGACTATTTAGCACCAAGTGGAATGCTATTGGGTCCACCGTCGCATAGCCAAGTGTATTCTAGATGATATGCAATGAAAAATGGACTGGATCGTCCTATGTCGAAATCTCCTGATGGAAAAACTGACAAATCGCCTAGCCAAATCACTGAAAAAATATGAAAGAATTAGGAGGAAGATCCAATGGGGAAGAGAATGTTGACATAATGTTGGTTGGGTGTTTTTACTAATTGTCAGGCCTTATAAAGACCCCATGTTTTTCGATACCAGAAATCCAACTTTTTTGAATCTGTCACAACACATCCAAGGGGAATTTGTCACCTATGACAATTCACTTTTGAACTAAGACCAGGTTGATGGTTGATATTTCATAAATATTGAGGCACCAATATGGATGAAGGGATGTACTATTTTTATTAGCAGATGTGGTTATTGAAAATTCCTTGAAATTCCAGGTGTTGGTAGATTGGATTTTGACTCATCTTACTAACTCCTAACTGGCCATTAATTGCAAGGATTTTGAATTTGCACCAAGACCGTAACGAAGCACCAGAGCAAGGGTTGAAACTCTTACGGTGGAATCTCATGGAAGATAGTTATGCAGGCAATAGGCTCTATAACTCCTTCTTAATATCCTTCAGATAGGTTTTCCACATAGTAAGTGCAAAAGTGACACAAATGAAGGCTGATCCCTATCCATCAAAATCGATAGTTCCAACCCATGCACTCTTTAGTGATTTATTCATGGTTGTTGTTGGAAATAATACTGCTACAATTCGTCTCTTTCTTCCTTTAATAAGAACCTTCTTTTACAATGTATTGGTGCAGTCCTTTACCAGCACGCAGGCTTCAACCTGCGGAGGGCTACAACCCTCTCTCGTTTTCCAGCTACTTCTGGAAGGGAGCTACAACCCCCTTAACTCTTGTACTAGTGGATATACTAGTACGTAGGTGCTGACCTACAGAAGGCTGCAACCTTCTTTTCTTCAGGGACCACGCTTCATCAATTTTCAGACTGGATCCATAAGTACAAAATAGTCACTGCTGTAATACAATCATCAACTTATACTTGTATCATAAATCTCTAAATCACCCAATACTGAATCACTGCAACCCTGTCATCAAAACACAAAACGCAAACCAGAGCCCAGAACTCTGCAACAACCACTAGAATCAACAACAACCTGAAACACCAAATCTCAGAATGCATACGCTACTTGACTATATCAAAACTGCGTGTATACGCACTTTCACCAGAGACAACCCGCATACAGATCTAAAGATAATTACTTATACCTTCGTTGTCATATCCAACCCGAGCCAAGCAGCACAAACCGATAACCATAATACTAGATCTTCCCACTTCGTCAGACATCCATTCCTTGCACCCACCTTTTTGCCTAATGATCTTCTCCTTATATAGGTTAGGCTTCTCTCAATACCATGGTCCAAAACCATGTAGAAACAATACCATGGACCCAATATTTGGGGTCATCATTTCGAACCAAATACTATGGACCAATACCAAAATACCATGGACCAAAACCATGTACGCGCTTTTCCTTCTGTGAACCTGCGTGTATACGTATACGCACCTTTTTCTCAGCTAACCCACGTGTATACACACTTTCATCACGGTCAACCTACGTATACCTCTCTCTTGACCTGCTGCATTGAGATCTGTCATCTAATTAAGTTGCCATCACCTGTATCAAACCTCTGAGTGAGTTGCCATCAAGGACAACACATGTATCATAATGCCAACAATCTCCCCCTTTGGACTTGATGGCAACCACCACATCAAGTCACTCTCCCCCTTTGACATCAAGGGCAAAGGGCGGACCATACCTTCTCTTCCTTGGTATACATTCTGCTATCCATACTCCCCCTGAGTACATGTTGAAGTTTCTGATTGAGCTCCCTTTGTATATGCCAAGTTGTATCAATGCATCCATGCTCCCCCTGAGCAAATTCAAGTTTTAAGACCAGCAATTCATTCAAAACCATAACTATCATTAATCATATATGACCTGCAATACCATTCCTTTGATCAAACAGCAAGATGTATCATTTAGCTTCATAAACTTTATCAACAGCTTCTAACCATAATGCCAATAATGCATTATTTGAAGTATATGCTCCCCCTGAGCCTGTGCCAACCATTTCATATCATGGCGGAACCATTTCCTGGGTCTGTTCTGCTGCCCTTTCTTCTATTCTCCATATATGCGACTCTGCAGCCTGTAACTCGCGTATATACGCGAATTATCTTCATTATATCAGCATATGCAAGATGGAATACTAAATTTCTTCATTTTCAGTATCCCCTGTGTCTGTTATGTCAGCTAACTGAGTTATGTCACACCTTTCTGTCTCTAGTTTTGTCTTCTGAAACTGTGATGATGTATGGTCCTCTTGTTTTGAATTTTGAAATTTTCTCCTACATTCCCTTGCTTTATGTCCAAGTTTGTTGCATGTATAACATCTTACATACTGTTCCTTCTATTGCAATCCATTTCTTTGTGTCCATATGCATTGCAGGAAAATCAATATCCTTTGAAATACCTGGGATGTGATGATTTTTTGTGATGGTCTTGAACCATTCTACTTCTACATCTGGCTGCAACATGTCCAATATTATGACATACATAGCATTAAACATTATTTTGGTGGAGGAAATAATCGTCTATAACTTTCATAGTTAGGAGCAAGGGATTTTCTTTGAGGAATTTCTTTCCTTGGTTTTTCCTTGTTGAGCATTTCAGATTTCTCATTCGAGTTTCTTGCTTCACCTTGTGAGCTAGATTCCCCTTCAACAGATTCATGGAAGCCAAGACCAGTTTTGATAATAGGGGATCTTTGACTACCAAGAATGTCATCCAAAATATTAGTACTATCTTGAAATTGCAACAATTTAACCTTTTCTTCTAATTTACCTTTTAAGATATTTACCTCAACCTGATGTTGTTCTTCCTTTTCCAGATACTATTTCCTTAGGTCTTCTTCAGATTTTCTTCCTTCTTCCACTTGTTGCTTTAATTTGATCACTTCATGTTCTTGTTCTTCAAGAGCTTCTCTGTTCTGCTCCTTTGATTTTTCAAGATCTTCTTTTAGAGAGAAGATCTTTGATTCAAGACTTTGAATTGTTATGCTCTGATCTTTTACTATATCTTGCAATTCCTCCCTTATCCTGGTTATTGTCTCCAATTGTTCGTTTAATTTGGTAACTTCTTTAGTTTCTGCATTCTTCTTATCATATGCCATGAGACTTCTAATGTCTTCACTACCATTGAATGATTCATTCCTTTTAACATGGGTATAATAGCTTCTATTACCTTCTTCAGACATCTTTCCTTTGTTATGAGGGCATCTAGCAGCATAGTGACCAACTCTACCACATGAAAAGCATTTGAGAGGTAGCTTACCTTTGAATTGTCCAGTTCCCCGTTCAAGATTCTTGACAAAATTTACCTCATCTTCTTCCTCTGACATGTATCCTAATGCTTCGAATGCGGCTTCTGATGGTCCCTCTTTTCGCATCTCAAAAGCAATTAAGATTCAGTGAAGCTGTGACATGGTGATTTTCTGGAGATTCTCCTTTTCTTCTATGGAAGACACTTTGGAATCAAATTTAGCAGACAGGGATCTCAAAACCTTTTCAACTAGGACAACTTCCTTAAATTATTCACCTAAATCCCTCATACAATTTACAATCTCATCCATACGCAAGAAGTAATTAGCTATGCTTTCATTACTATGAATCTTAAGATTTTCATACCAGATTCTAAGAGTTTGAAGCTTTGCTCTTTTTACCTGTTCATCTCCTTCGTAGCTTAGAATGATTTTGTCCCACATTTCCTTAGCTGATTTGAAATGCATGACCTTCATAAATTTTGATTGTGTCAAACTTCCCAATAAGATAGTAACAACTTTGGCATTGAGCTCATATTGCTTTTTCTCGGCTGCATCTGTAGGAATTGCTGATGGGAAATTGTATCCACCTTCTACGATTCCCCAAACTTCTGCTCCAAGTAATTGTAGATATGCTGTGGTTCTTATCTTCCAGTGGGTAAAGTTGCTCCCGTCAAAGATTGATGGCCTGATGTGTGCCTCTCTTTCTGGATTAGCCATTCTGATGGATCTTTTCCTTCAAGCGATCAAGCTTCTTCAAAAGGACCTACTCTGATACGAATTGCTGGGTATAATACTGAGAGGGGGGGGGGGGGGAATCAGTATTATCAAATCAGTTACTTTTCATTTTTCATACTCAGATTTATATACGCGGATTCAGTTCATAATATCCGCGTATATATGCGACTGTGTTAATTGCAACCAGCGTACATGCAGTAATCTTATGATTCAGTTAGCTTATCTTCAGTAAATGCATTAGAACATTATTAACCACATTAATAGTAAACAGGTGTAGTAAAACAATACAGATCATCACACATAAGAAGCACACATGAACACCATGATATAAGGTGGAAACCCAATGTGGGTGAAAACCACTTGCTGCAATTCGTCTCTTTCTTCCT
>APFE030760356.1:0-13168 GCA_000404065.3 Pinus taeda | reverse complement strand
TCTATTGGATGGATTTGAATACAAACAAATGAGGCTATTCATTTCTTCCTATTATTTACATACAATGTATGACATTAGGTTTATATAAGAATCAACTTGTTTGTGTTGTTAATAATGGTTTAGTCTCATTTTGGTCACTTGAAGAGATAGAAAAATTTGAATTTGGTGGAGGCTTGAAAGAGCGAAGTATTGAATATTTTGAAGATGATTGGTGGTATAGATGGTCTTTGCTTAAACAGATCTTCGTAAATATACATAAGAAATGTTCATGTACCTTCCTTTACGCTTAGTTGAAGGAAAAGTCCTTATGCTGGGTTTTTTTAAGTGCAATTGAAGGTGTATGATTTGTTGACTAGATAGTGTCATACAACAATTGTTGATGGGCTATTTGTGGTTGAAGCCTCATGCTTCTATATAGAAACAGTTCAAGATTTTGATGATTTCATTGAAAATGGAAATGTTTTTTCACTTATTCCGAATGCAAATTCTATTGTTGAGATACCTCCACTACATGTGGATATATTTAATTAGCCTTTTAGGCTTCAACATGTTTTCTTTTTCTAGATATTGTTCAACATCTTATATATGTTCAATGTTTTGAAATAATTTTCTGAGATGATTGTAATTGACATTTTCAACTTATGTTGAGAACAAAGATATGGGAAATTTCCATATGTTTGTTAGAGATTACTCTTTTTTTTCAATATTTTCAATAATTTGTAATATGGTTCCTATTTCTTTGGTTTTTGAAAGTAATAGAAGTGGAAAGGTTTTCCCAGTAATTTGGAAGGAAGGTTTTCTTGGTAGGAATCGATAAGGTGAATGTTATTATTATATCAGCTAAAATACTTGAAAGTGCTTGGTTTTGAACATTTTAATATAGAATTTGTTTCCGTGACCTCTTTATTTCTTTTTAAGGGCATGATTGTTTGATGAGTTTGAATTTTATATTGCAAAATATAATGTTCAAAGTATTTGTTCTGTGTGTATATGCTTCAAATTTGAAGGCCTCTTTGCTACTATCTAGTTCCTCTTTACAATTTTGGAAGGTTAGGAGTTATAATTTCTTGAATATTAAACAATACATATTATCCTCCAATGTAATTGGAAAAGGACTTGTGAACTGAGTTTAATTTTATCACAGAAATGTTGACCGAATGAGTAAGCAAGAGTTGTGTGAGAAGACCTCACTCTACTGGTAATCGACAACGATTAAATCAATACCAACACCATTGTTATTATTGTCCTTTGAGATAACCTAAGGTCAATTGGTTATGCCAAAGCATTTATATTGCTTTGTTGATTTAATGATTGGATGACGAGTGAGCTGTTTATAAATAAGTGCTTTAAACATAGAAAGATTCTTAAAAAAATAAAAGGTTGTTCTTTACATTTACATGGTTATTTTGATTTTAGCGGTATGGAAAATAAGAATGTGTAGACGTACAATGGATTTAATATTCAAACTGGGTATTTAATCACTTATAACCGAAAATCAAGAAAACATTGTTTCCTTGACCAACAAAGTATAATTAAACTATTACAGAAATCTAGTGTAATTTAAGTTCGAAGAGGAATTCACAATAACAGATAGTTCTACAAATTAATCTCTTATTTAAATTACAACTTCACAGCAGATTCAAAATGAAACTAGTATTCAATTAAATTTTAAATCGGATGATTGTAAAAGAATTAATTTATATGAAGAAGACATAATGAAAAACTAAGATGAAAACAACTCACTCACAGATAGACCATATGAGGCAAATGCAAAATCTTTTATTATTTCAAAGATTCTCCAGCTTAGTACAAATTTGCTTGATAATTGGTTCAAGGTTTCAACCCTAAGTACTTCGATAGAATGAAGCATTCCAAAAAAAATACAAAAATATTACAATAAATGCCTGAGTGACGCAACATTCTATTATTAACTTAGAATTAACAGAAAAGAAGTTGTTGAGTGGCCTCTATTCAGCTGCTGCACTGGTGAAGCTCACTTATCCATTAATCCTAAAATTAACACAATTTTTCCCACCGTTCTTCATCTAGAATAGCTATCTTGGTTACCTTGCGGTAGATTTCATCTACCTCTGTATATCGAGCAAAAGTGGATTTTACTAAGAAAATGTGCTTTATCTCATGTTCAATAAAAATTATGTTTTTGATGGATTCGTAAAATGCTTTGCCTGTCATAGAACCTTTGATATTGGAGTAATTAGTTGTATCCTTCGAAATGTCCTAAAGCTTCTTCATGTAGGTTTCCCTGCTGATTAATTTATCAATGATTACAAAAAGTGAAGGCAGAACCTTCTTGTTCAATGCATCAATCCTGGTGAAAAACCTGTTAACTGCTACCTCTAGAGTGTGACACTTCTCTGTCAGTGATACAACCAAGTTCGCCTTTGTTAGAAATTTCTTCAACTCCATAATAGTTTATGTTCTTTCATCCACTCCTAGATCATCCAGCTGATATCTGTTTTTTGAATTAAGGAACTTTATGATGTTGTTTGTTGTAGCAAGAATTTATCCTAGTTGAGCATTGATAGTGGCAATGATCAGTTTTGCTTTCTCCATGACTTCCTTATGCTAAAAAATAATCTTGATACATGGCCAGATTTCATCTATTTCATCAATGATATTTTTCCAGATGATTTATTTAACATGACCAAGTGTAGAGCCAACAAAAGACTCAACCATAGACTTTTTCCATGCCTCTATCTGATTTTGAGCTCTATGAAGCTCTGTTGCATGAAAATTCTTAGTTTTTTGGCGATGATACTCTAGAAGTTTCACTTGATCCTGCATCTTTTTTATCTCTTCAGTCTGCAGAGACATATTTTGTACTGCATTTTCCAATTGATCTGCAACATCTCTTGTACTTGTTGTAGTATATATGGCTGTAGGAATGGCTATGATAGGGATTGCTTCCAAAGGGACGATAGTCTTTTTAGCAACTTTCTCCTTTTCTTTAATCAATTCCTCCATCTCTGTCTCCATTTGCTTCAGTTGTGCACTCTTCTCCATGATAAGCATCATCATATCTGCCTTTTGTGTCTCTATCTCTTCAATATCCTTGGCTAAAGGATCTCATATAGCTGGAAATTTTAACTGCTTCCTTAATGCTACTATCTCTAAATTCTTTTTCTTCACAAGTTCCTCCGCAACATTGATGTTTGAAGGGTCATAACTGAGTTTTATTACCAAGTCCTCCAGGGTTTTAATCCTGGTGTCTTGGTAAGTGCAGGTATCGTCTCCATCTTCAGCTGTGATTAGAATTTTTCTAAGGTAACCTGCAGTTTTGGTAAACTCATAGCAATTTTAGTAACAATTAAAAATATCAGTTCCCCACTCCGCTTATGCATCTCCATTTGGTCAATGGGATGTATATCCTTTACATCAAAGTCAAAAGTTGCATGTTTATAGTCTGATGCTACCTTGGGCTGGGGAACTTGTGCTTGGAGGAATTTCGTTTGGATTTTTCCTTTTTCTAAATCGAAGGTTGATAGTAGGCTACTTTGAGCACCATAAGTCTGCTTCTAGAACTGGTTATAGGCATTTATCTTCAAGGCCTCATTCTTGACTTTTATCTCCTTAAAGATGTCCATTATAATCTTCTTTGTTTCTCGTGAAGCAGATGTGATGATCTGCATAATTTTCTGTTGCTCTTCTGAAGTTGTGGAGGTAGTAGGAGCCTGTGTGGTCTGATCACCCACTAATGAGGAAACAGGTGGCTCATTAGTAGTGATAATGGTCTGTTGCTCTGAAGCCTTGCTAAGGCTTAGTTTGGAACTAAGCTTGGTCTTCTTTCTATACATTATCTTAAAACCTTCACTAATAATGTCTGTCCCTAAAGGGGACTCTTCCTCTCTACTTCTCTTGGTTGTTTTCTCCTAAATGGTAGGAGTCTTCATTGTAGAAGATGATACATATTGTTCTTTTGTCTCCTTTGGGGTATTCTCAACCCATTGTAACCGACTTTTGTACTTATCTATCTCTGGCTTGGAAGTTTCAAAGTAAGGACTAGATTTGGTTTCTACTCTTAATTGAGAAATGATCCCTAATGGATCATATGACCAGGTAAATCTAAGACTAAACTTCATTTCTTTTAAGAGCTTATATGCTTTTAACCCTTATGCCCTACTGTTGCGAATGAAAGGGCCAATCTGTGTTTTGATTTTAAATTGGGACTTCTTCTTGGTAGTAACAAAGTGGATTTCATTGATATTGATCATCTGCCTTATGTACTCCATAGCAAAAATCCTCATTGGGAGGAATTTGGGGAGCTTGTAAGGTGCAAGATGTCATCCAAATATTCTGAATTCTGTATATTTCTCGTAGAGGTACCAATCCTCTGTCTGAACTTGGTCTGATAGCTGCAACACCTTACTTACTTCCTCATTGATCCCTCATTTTATCCTGCAACTAAGAAGACTGATTGTTGGATGAAAAAACATCTATGTAAATTGTTTATATGTATACTCCATCTGTCCCTTCATCACTAGAGTAGTCCAAAAGATGATTGACTACTAGTTCCCTTCTGCATCCAGCTTTTGTAAGGAAAGGTTGATGTTGTCCCCCTGGAAGTATGATAACATGTAAACTAACACAAAGGCATACTTAAATACCTCATCGGTTGGAAATTTGATAACCTGCTACAAGAAATTGGATGAAGTTAAACACAATGGAGGGCTTAGAATCAATAGAGAAAATGGACATAAATACTATGATGGCCTCATCTACCCACTGATCAGAGTAGTAGCCAAGGAGGTAGGAAACAATTGTCATAATATGCTTGGTTCTCTTAGGGAAAATAGAGGACGGATAGGGAGGATTTTTCTTCGACAGTGAAGCATTCTCTACTCTCAGGGCTTGGATCATCTGGTCTATGGCTTGAGGAGTAATGGTAAACATAAATTCTCCAGTGGGGGTAATGATGGCCCTTTGGCTTGGAAAATATGATGCATGACACTTTCTAATAAAATATGGGGTGTTGTGGGTGCGAGGAAAAATGTAGTGGGGTAAATTTGACTCCCACAACTGGATATCATCTGACATGTCTATATACTTATCCTCGAGCTAGAAATACATCTCAAAAAGGTTGAATTCACAAAGAGTCTTATGGATTTTATAGTCTCTATAAGCAAAAGGGACATGATGAAGATCTATGGGAGGATAGATCAGAGGATTGATCAGTTCCTCTCATCCTTTATCCTTTATCCTTTGGAGGCATCTTAGCTAAGGCTAAGAACAGGAATGAAGATTGGATTATGATTTCGAATATGTAGAGAGGAGTTAGGTTTTGGAGGGAAGAATAGAGGCAATAGGATGAAAAGTATGAGCAGAGAGTGTTGCTGACAGGTAGAAACAATCAAATTTTTAGTCAAGCAAAATTGCAACAAATCAATAACAAAGGTACTGCATGAACTCGGTAACGTGTTAGCCTGTGAAAGGGAGGTTTATATAATCAATTTGGTTTTTCCATTGATCCAGCCCAGATCCCTTGAATTAACGGCTAAAAAATTAATTTCTTAACAAGTTAATTGTGGAGAGAACTTTTATAATTGAATGGAGTTAACGGATGAATGACGTGGCAGAAGGTAAGTGGAGGGAGTGCAATGGGTGGGAGATCCGTATTAGAAGTGAGCGAAACAACTTTTCAAAGGGGGGGAAGTGGTTAGTGGTTTCACCGAGGGGGGGTGTCCAAAAAAATGTGGTCATGAATTAAACATCATGTAATATCAATAATATTATTTTATGTTAGTTTTGTGTTAAACAATGAAGAAAGTACATATCTCCCAAATAGTAAAAAGTATATTATTTTTTTACTTCCAATTACTTTATTTATTTACATAAAGATGTAAAAGGTGGAAATTAAAATATTTTATTTATGGAGAACATCATTTTTATTGGTTATTAATAATATATCTAATACAAAATCATAATTGGCCATACACAACCATCAGCAAGAAGTAGCCTGTGTTTAGATTTGTTAACTAGTTTAACCATTAAAAGTTTTGGAGTTTTTGATCGTAATTGGGAAATTATTTTTGTGAAATATTGATTTGTGTTGTTTAAACTAGGTTTCTCACTGCATATATGAATTCAGCGTGCTAAAAACCCCATAAAACTAGTGGATTATGGAGAGTTTCCAACTCAAACTTGTGATTCTAAAACAAAATTTTAGACAAATTAAAACAGAAAATAAAGCAGAAAAACCTCAAAAAAACCAACATAAAGTTGTATAACAATTTAATGTTATAAACCATTCACATGCCTTCAAGCTTATTATTATTATAAATAAAATCGTAAAGAATCCACAAAATAAAATCGTAAAGAGTCTACAAAACCCAAGTCCATACATTTCCCAGTTCGATTTATTTTGAATTAATCATAGAGTGCAACTGAGACAATTCAAAACTTAGTTATATATTAAAGCACAATATCCATGGATAGATGGGATAGTATCATTTATTTGCCGTAGCTTCAACCACTGGATATCATCATCTATTTGTTCATAGCTTGACACATAGGGGGCACTATCGTAAACCTTCCCTGGGATGTTGATTGATTCTGCTTTTCCAGATTTCCTATCCACCATTCATGTTCAGATCCATATTTACAACACAAAAAACAATAAATTCAAGTCACCATGAACTATGGAAACTAATAGAAGATCACTTACCGAGAGAGGGATCAAAGCCTCTGTTCTGGAGCTCTCTGTATTCCTGGCTCAGAGCACAACACTCACAACAAAAGTGAACAAGGCAGTCTCCACAAGGCTTCTCTTCCAAATTGAATTTGTCTCGCAACTTCTTTCTATACAAACACGAATACAGGCGCGGCCCATAAAATAGAGTAGCACACCGTATAGAGCTCCACTAACGCCGCAAGCTCCAAAGGTGGTAGACAATATGAAAACATGAACAAAGAAGAAAATAGCCTAATTGTGAGAATCATATTTTCGTTTAAACTAATGGAAGAATAAATTAATTACTACTTACATGTAGCACCGCTATTGGCTATTCGGAAATCTGGTCGAAGGTGATGCAAGGGCACCAACATGTGAGACAACCTGCAATAGTCATTCATTTAGTTAATAAGTAAATACTTACCATTCAATAAATCATATAACAATTGTGATAGAGGTAAGAAAAGAAAATAAGATTACAACTGCTGCAATCTTCACCGTAGCCACAGAGTCTAGTGGTCCATGCAGAGGGATGTCCCCCCCCACTGCTGCTCAAGAGGTATTTGAGGGCAATTATTATTATTATTATATGCATCATAAGCCGAAACACCAACAGCTACTGCAGGTTGCAGGTACCCATGAATTGGGTGGGAAGGATTCTCATAATTATGAGATCCACTCGCATGCTTAGGTTATTCATCAACGGAGGGATGCATTCTTTCTTTCTTTCTTTTCTGAATTGAATTGAGTTGAGTTGCAGGGAAAAGAAACTCAACACTAAACTACTCCTCTTCTTCTCCTTATCACTTACACCTCATGGTTTTTAATTGTAGTCAAAACACTCTCAGCGTTTCACGACCCTCTTCTCCTCGTTCTGTTACTCATACGTTGTGCACCCGACTTCTTAAATAAATTCATAGATCATAGCATCCTGATTTGGATACACGTAGGAAGACCGGATCCACTGGATAACTTTTTAATTCTTGGCTTCTCTGCATTGAAATTTCATGCGGAGATGGGCACTCTACACGCTGGTGTTGGAAGGAACTAATTCCAACTACCCACATTATTACATTAGCTAGAATTCAGCAGATGTTTTAAATGGAGTTTCTAGAATTTATTGACAAATGGGCAGGCTTCTTGAAGAAGTCACCGTGCCATCAAACTCTAGAAATATCTTTGTCATGTATAAATAACAGTTCAATCAGAAAATGAAGGCAAGTTCCAAGTTCTAAGTTCTGTGTTTATGTGTTTGAGTCTCTACTCTCTGAGGTGGTATCAGAGCCAAGTGTGAGGTTGAGTGCTGGTAAAGAGCTGTGAGCTTAGTGTTGGTGAGTCGTGTAAAGCAGGTAGCAATTCTGAAGGCTCAATTGTGTGCTGTAAGTTGGAAGCTTTGTGTTGTGAGTTGGAGTTAACAATAAGCACCATTGGAGGATAGCTAAATCTAAGTTGGAGGAACGTTGCAACAACCATTGTGGTGGAGAGTGTCCTGTAATCTGCTTTCTGTGATATGTGTGAGGTCTCTTTGTGAGATTTTGTAAGAGACCTGTATGTTGAAAATTTGGAATTTTTCCTGTTGAGGAGTGTTGCAAAGTGACTGTGTGGAACACATTAAGTTGCAGAGCTTCAGTGTTGCAGAGTGACTGTGTGGAGGAAATTAAGTTGCAGAGCGTATGTGTTGTAGAGTGACCGGAAGTTTGTGAGAGAAAGGCGTTGTGAGGAGAAACAGAGTGTGATACAAAGAACCACTAGTAAAAGAGATGCCAAGAAAAGCAAAGTGAGACTAATATAGCCACTAGCTGAAGGAGCTGGGGATTTCCCAAGAGGAGTTGCGAAGTGATGGTAACAGAGGGTGTGTTGGCCTGAAGGTCAAGCTTGGGTTCGATTGAGAAAAAGAGGCCTTTGTTTTTGCTGGTATCAAATTTTTGGTGGCATATATTTTGTGTTTTTTTTATGGTGGCATATATTTTGTGAATATAACAAAAAATTGCAATGTATTTTTTTTTGAAGAAAAAGATAGCCTACTGTTCGAAAAAGAGAACATTTTATGAGAACCACTGTCTAATTATAAACATGTTTTTCTTAGACTACCACTCTATGCCTGTTTTCGAAGGAATGGATGACCTTTTTAGAAGACTCTTGTTCAAAGATTGAAGTAACATAGGTCTATATCATGCTTTGTGTTTTTCTTGTCATTAAGGAATAAAATAATATATATGAATTAAAAAAAAAGGGAAGAGAAGGTAGCCATATATTGGATAAAATTTTATGCTTGAGTGTTTATATTTGTAAAAAAAAAATTGGTGATCGGTATTTAAGGATTTATAAGCCTATTGACCATGACTAATATATTGGATGAATCTTATATATCTGACTCTAATAAGTTAGATGGTGAAAATTATGCAAATTGGAAGTTTAAGTTGCATACCTTGATGGAAGGCAACAATACATGGGCGATTGTGTCTGGAACTGAAGTTAAGCCAGTGTCCCCTCCAGCCATAGATGCTACAATTCAAGATTGGGAGCGATGAGAAAACAAAGTAAAGGTGCTTCTGCGGATGATGATTAAGGACAACATTATTCCACACATTAGAGAGTGCAAAACATCCAAGGAGACATGGGACACTCTCAAAAATTTGTATGAGATGAAGACTACAAATCGAATATTGTATTTAAAGAGTAAGCTTCTTTCAATTAAGATGGAAGAAAATGAAAGTGCTAGCGATTTCATTTCTGGAATTGAAGATCTAAAGGATAAACTAGGTGACATTGGTGAATTAGTATCTAGTACAGACTTGGTAAGTGTGACATTAAGCGGAATGCTTGATGAATATCAAATATCTATAACTAGTCTCTCAGCTAGAGAGAAGGTTCATACTTTTGATGAATTGGCAGGTATACTTATGTAGGAAGAAGAACGGAGAAGAAGCATTAAACATAATTCTCCTAATTTAGATTTAGCATTGATGGCCAAAGGGAAGAAGTCCTTCAAAGGTAAACAATGGGAGAAAACTAAAGGCAGAAAGCCACAGGTAAAATCATTTCAAGGTACCCCTTTACCAAGGACAAATGCCAAATCCGGTAGAGATGATGTGTGTTATTATTGTGGAAAACCTGGTCATTTTGCTAAGAATTGCATGGAAAGGGGGTCTGATCAATTTAAGAAAAAAAGGCATTCATGAAATTATGTTGATAGAGATGAAGCAATTAGTCAAGATGTTAGCAATCTTAAATTGTTTGTGTCCAATGCTACTTTATCAGCAGAAATTGATGATGATAATGCTTGGTTTATAGATTTTGGTGCATCAATCCATATGTCATGCAAAAGAGATTCGTTTGATACTTATCATGAGATTAATAAGGGAGGACACATCTATTTAGGAGATAATAAATCACATGAAATTAAATAATATGGTAATATAAGCGTTATGATGCCTAATGGACAAGAAAAACAAATTCAAAATGTGGTGTATGTTCCTGGATTAAAGAAGAACTTAATATTAGTCTCTACTATCATAGATCAACATTTAAAAGTTGAATTTGTGAAATCACAATGTTTGGTAAAGGATGTGCAGGATAGCTACAAGGTTATTGCAAAAGGAATGAGAGTTGGAGGCTTATACAAGTTGGATGTAATGAAGAATGGGCATCAAGCTTTGGCATCAATAGGCATGTCAAACATAGAACTTTGGCATCAAAGGTATGGGCACTTAAACCATAATGACCTAATGTTACTACAAAGGAAATTGATTGTAGAAGGTATTCCAATTATTAAGGGTGAACACTTTGAATGTGAAGGTTGTGCACTAGGAAAATAACATAGGGAAGAATTCCCTGTGCATGAAAATAGAAGAAAACGTGAAATACTTGAACTAGTGCATACTGATGTATGTGGTCCAATGCAAACTAAGTCACTTGGTGGAGCATATTACTTCCTTATATTTATTGATGATAGCACTAGATACACCTGGGTGTACTTTATAAGAAACAAAAGTTACGTGTTTGAATACATTCAAGAATTGAAAAATATGGTTGAAAATCAAACAGGAAAGAACATTAAAATTCTTCGATCAGATAAAGGTGGTGAATGCACTTCAGGAGCTTTTATCAAATATTGCAAACAAAATGGAACTATGCAAAAATTTACAGTGCCACGTACACCTCAACAAAATGGAGTAGCTAAAAGACAAAATAGAACATTAGTTGAATGTGCTCAAAGTATGATAAAAAGTAAAGGACTTTCTAATAGTTTTTGGGCTGAAGCCATTAATATAGCTGTATATCTTAAAAATAGCCTGACTAAGTATCTTGAGCACAAAACACCATTTGAAGCACTTTATGGTTATAAACCTAAAGTTAATCATTTAAGGATATTTGGATGCAAGGCCTTTGCTCCTATTCCTAAAGATGATAGGAGAAAATTAGATGCCAAAGACATCAAATGTATTTTTATTGGATATTGCACTCATCAAAAAGCATATAAAATGTATGATCCAAGCACTCACAAGGTCTTTGCATGTAGATATGTTATCTTTCATGAGCATGTAGATAAATAAATAAATGAAGATGAACATAATACATGGCAGTCTTCTTATGAAAACTTTAAGGAAGAAGAAGTTGAGGAATCAACCCAAGAACTAGAACACATGAACATTCCAAAAGACACATCAAGGGATCAAAGTCCACAAAGAAGTGATAAAGGCACTCCACAGAGAAGAAAATTAGAAGGTACTCCACAAAGTAATGAACCTCTAAGAAGGTCAACACGACAAATTGAAGCCCCCATCAGGTATAAAGATAATGCCTTAATGTCTCAAGTAATGACTGTTTTTGAGCCCTTAAATTATGAACAAGCCAAAAATCATAAAGAATGGATGGAAGCTATGGAAGAAGAGTATGACTCTATAATAAAAAATGAAACTTGGAAATTAACAAAACTACCTGAAAATAAAGTCCCCATAGGATAGAAATGGTTGCACAATACAAAATTAATGTATATGGTAGCATAGACAAGTATAAGGCAAGATTGGTTGCAAAACGTTATTCACAAAAGGAAGGTATAGATTATGAAGATACCTTTGTTCCGGTTGCAAAAATGAATACAATCAGAATAATGATAGCATTGGCAACTAAATATGATTGGAAGCTACATCAATAAAATGGAAAGTTAGATTTTCTAAATGGTGATTTAAAGGAAGAAATTTATCTTGTTCAACCAGAAGGATTTGTAAATAAGGGTCAAGAACATCTTGTATGCAAGTTAAAAAAGGCCTTATATGGACTAAAATAGGCCCCTAGATATTGGTATGAGAAAATTGACAAATGCTTCTTCAACCAAGGATTTAAAAAGAGTAAAAATGATCCTAATTTGTATATCAAGATAGATAGAAATGGGGATATAGTATTACTTTCTATATATGTTGATGATCTAATAATAACAAGGAGTGCCGATAAATTAATCATAGATATAAAAATGAAGTTATCACAGGAATTCGAGATGAAGTATCTTGGTGAGATGCATTATTGTCTAGGTCTTGAAGTATGGAGAAATGATGGACGAACCATAATCACACAAAGCAAATATACAAATGAAGTACTAAAGAGATTTCATATGAATGAATGTAAAGGAGTGAGTACTCTATTGGAACAAAATATCAAATTAAGAAGTGATGATGGAACAAAAGAGGTGAATGGAACAATGTAGTGACAATTAGTGGGAAGTCTGAATTATCTCACTACCACTAGACCAGACATTACTTATGCAGTAAGCATACTTAGTTAATTCATGGCTAAGCCTCACAAAAGCCATTTGATAGCTACAAAAAGGGTCCTTCGATACTTAAAGGGAACTATCAATTTTGGTATTGAATATACTAATGCTTGTAATGTTGAACTGACAGATCATTCTTATTCTCACTGACTTGGAAATCCAGATGACACGAAATCCACCACTGGATACATCTTCAACATAGGATTAGGAGCTATATCATGGAGCAGCAAGAAACAGTTAATAGTTTCCTTGTCATCAACTGAAGCAGAATATAAAGCATTATGTAGTAGCACCTGTGAAGCTATATGGCTAAGAAGAATACTTGAAGATGTTGGTGAAGGTCAACAAAAACCTACAGTGATGAGATGTGACAATCAAAGCACCATCAAACTTGGGAACAATCATGTATATCATGTAAGGTCAAAGCATATAGACATACAATATCATTTTGTAAGAGAAAAGGTCCAATCAAAAGAAATTTCTCTAATGTACTTTAATACAAATGAGAATGTCGCTGACATTTTCACTAAGCCTCTTGGAAAGGCAAAATTTGAGTTTTGTAGAAGAAAGTTATGTGTCGTAGAAAATCAAGATTATATTGTAAGCCTAGCTCAGACTTAGACCAGCATGCATATCAATTAAGAGTATGTTTAAAAGTGTCTTATATATTTGTTATATGGTTGGAATTAAGGTGGAGTGTTGAAAGGAAC
>APFE030760322.1:132660-157709 GCA_000404065.3 Pinus taeda | reverse complement strand
CACCATTGGAAGTAGTTGGTGCTGTCAAGGATAACTTGGCATGAACTTTCCATTTTGACAGAAACTAAAGCTATATATGCTGAAAATAAGTATTCCAATGGAAAGAGCTCGAAAAATTAGGCTGGTTAAAAAAAAACGGCTCTAAAAACGGCTTCCGGATGAAGAAGTTATGACCTTTTTAAAAAATGTTGATGAAGGCGCTGGCAAAGTGCGGGAATGTGCGGAAATGAAAAAAAAACGTTCCTTTTTCAACATAAAGGAGATTTGAACCCAAGACCTCTACTCTCTTAAATTAGCTTTGAACCAAGTGAGCTATACAAAGAGAGAGAGAGAGAGAGAGAGGGGGGGACTTTGTTTTCTTTTAGTCACGGATGCTTTGGATTGTGTGCTTGCTTGAGAAAGCTCTTTTCCTCCCTACAAAACAAAAACACAAAACCCAACACAGACATGCAAAAAAAACAAGCCTTACGGCTTAAAGTTAGCTTTACCCGGAAACTAAATATTTTCCTCAATGTTTCTGATTTACCGAGATCACACTAAGGTGCAGGGAAAAGAGCATACACATGAGAAAAATCCTTCCTTTCTGTTTCTGATTTGCCAAGATCGCACAGAGTCGCAGGGAAAAGTGCATACGCAGAAATGAAAGGTATAGATCCGGTGATAAAAAGAGCTAAATAAACTGAAACCGAAATAAACAGAGAGAAAATAACAGTAAACTGCAACTAAACACTGTATACCTCCAGATCTAAAAAATGACGCAGCTAGGGCTACCGGAAACCTTTTCGCGTGAAACGAAAGGGGTTCCTCACTGGAACAGATGCTCCCAACACAACAGAGCAGTCCTCTCGGCCCGAAAGCAGTCAGAAATAACAGATATAGGAGATGGCAGTTGCATGTAGTTCTACCGGCTTCAGATTTGGATCAACAACGGACGCGGCCCTCAAATAGCTCTGATACCATGTAAGAATTTATAGGGTAAGTTCCTCAGACAGAACACCAAAAGGACACCGCTCACAAATAGATCACAGATCAATACACCAGTATTTTGACGTGGTTAAAACCCTCAAAGAGGGAAACAGTCCACGGACTGTGTCAACGTGGCCACTACAGGAAATTTATTAATAAAAGAATGAAAATTTACATAAGCTTCTCTCATGCACGGTTAACCTACAAATGACCCTCCATGCGCTTTAAATAGAATTCATGGACCAATCGGGTGTCAAGCCACGGGTCAAGTGTCGGTAATACCGAGGAGAGAATGAACCGTCAGATCACTACATATCGTGACCGTCGGATTGTAAGTTACAAAATGTACAACGGTAAAGAAACACACTTTACCTAACTCTATACCTAACTCTATACTAGACCAAGTTGAACTTAACTATTCCTATGTGTCGGAATATCCTAACAATGGGTCATCCACAAACCCACACTTCATCAAAGTCCATTTGCTAGGCCACACACTGTCAGTATCATAGTATGTTCACAAGCATTACATGGTATCTCTATCCTAGGATCTTCATTCATCATGGTTATGGGTTAACCCCATAAAACCCTTCTCTTCAGTGGCTCATCATATTCAACAAAGGCTTCATAGGAGGGACCTTCACGTAATGGGGACCATTGCTTCCTAAGGAGGGAGGAATGATCTGAATGGAAAATGAAATCAACCCATGGTATTTATCCACCCATGTTATTCATCCACCCATAGTATTGTAAGTGGCATCCACCCATGGTATTGTAAGTGACATCCACCCATGGTATTCATTCACCCATGCTATTTGCCCATGGTATTGTGACATCCACCCATGGTATTTGCCCATGGTATTATGACATCCACCCATGGCATTCATTAACCCATGGAATTTACCCGTGGTATTGTAACTGAAAATTACTATAAATAAGAAGTTGCATTTTGTAAAACGGCAGTTTGTCCGCCACAATCTAGCTTTTACAGTTATTCTTAGTTTTTATAAAAAAAATCTTTGTGGTTTTGTTTATTGGGCATTCTCCTCTTTTTCTTCTGGCACTTCAATTTTTTAGGGGGCCTCCTCCCCCAATATCCATTTCAATTTTTTAGATCTTGGGGCCCTCCTCCCAAGATCTGGATCACTGAAACTCTGGGGGATGAAGGGTACATGCTAAGGGATTTGTGCAAGATGGTGACAAGGGGGAATAGCATGTTAATTGATCCCATTATCAGGCTCACTGATCAGATGTGATAAAATGGCCTATAGCAAAAACTATAGCTAGTAATCTCAAGTTTATCAAATTTAATGGAGGTTCCAGCCCAAATGTCAGTTCGAATGAAAAGGACTAGAGGCCAAAAGGAGGAAGGGAAGAAAACAACATGAAAGAAACAAAATACAAATATGGCTACTCGCTCACAAGAAGAGGCTCAAATAGACAAACAACAAGTCAACAAGTGGCCCCTCATACCATATTCAGCCACTTCAAAGAAAAAAACACCACCCACATAACGCTCGCGACAAAAATCCAATTTGGGAGAGTGGGGGACAAATTTCAAGCAATGCTAGGAAAACAAAATGATAATAAAATGACATAATCACCCTCTGATGTTTCAAAACAATCCAATTTATGAAAAAGGGGATCAAATTTCAAGCAACACTAAGAAAAAAAAGTGACAATGAAATGGGATAACTATCCTCCAATGGTTAAAAATGGCAAACCCACACAAAGGAAACCCCTCAACATACAACCCCCGAAAAACTTTTCGACCGCAAATGTCACAGACAATAGTCAGATGCTTAAACAGAGAAGTCACGAACTGACATTCACTACTAGAAAAATAGAGGGTCACCACCATGCTGAGGAGATGTTGGCTAACCAAAAATAAAGAAAACGAGGCACCCAGTCAAAGCATCCCACATCTTCACACCCTTCCACATACATTACGGCACAACATCCTTTCTAGCTACAACGTAACAAACAATAATCAAACAACCAAGCAAATAAGTCACAACCTAAACTTGACCACTAGAGAAGTCGAGGGACACGATGAGACCAATGTCTGGAGCACGTTACTAAGAGGTAAACAACCCCCTAACCCACACAAGGCTTCAAAAATATACATGCACTACTAGAAAACCCACCTCGCTATTGCACCCCTCAGTGTACAAAACACCTAAGAACCTTTCCAACCAGAAAGTCGAGGGTGGTCACCAATCAAACTCCAAAGAGGAGTTGTCATTGTTTGACACTCAATGATGGATAAAGCCGAGGGCCACAAATACATCGATGGTGCAGGGTCGTGCCCTAAAGAGAGGGATGTCCCCAAAGCACACACCATGACACTGTTGCAACAATCAACGCATCCAAGAAATGACCAAGTCACGCAAAAATCCCACAATCCAAAGGGAGAAACAAAGACATAAGCTAATAATACTTTCCTTGGAAGGGGATTGGCTCATGAGAGGACGAGGAATTCCCTCTACACCAAAGGCACGAGAGAATAATGCTACCTCATTCCCACTGACGGGGAAACTTGTGATTTAGATGGAGCTCAAACTGAGGGAGGGTTTTTTCATTGCCTAGACACCCAAGCCTTTTTCCAAGGGAAGATCAAAGAACAGTTGAGAGGAGTAGGGTGGCTAGCCCAGTGGATTGCACCACTCTTCATCCATCCCGTATTGACCCCACCCTGACATTTTCCCCTCATGGAAGGATAGAGGTACGAAGCGTGAGTGCAACCACTCCCTGGAGCTGAACACCAATAAAAAATCTCACCCAAGCAACACATACACCACCACCACTACCATTTGGAGAGAACCAACTATGGAGGCCCACACCCTTGGCCCACATCTTCCAACAAACAAAAGGCCAAGCAATGCTGCTACTAATGAGTTTAAATTTGTCCATCATATTTCCCAAGCATCTCAACTGCAGCAACCATGCCTCACCAAAGGGTTTGTGTGAATTTCTAAGAGAGTTTGTGGGCTCGATCCCTCTCATTTTATTTCCTTCCTTTTCCTTTGCATTGAAGCTATCGCAAGACATCAAGCGATTGTGATCCACCATTGTTGATGTCTAGGTGAACTCCTAGGTGGACTCGATGCGAGGAAGGGAAGGTTGGGGGCATTTCTACAAGAGGCTTTGGGCTCAATCATTCTCAGTTTATCTCCTTCTTTTTCCTTTGCTACAGGTGATCAAGCGATCAAGGTCCACCATTGTTGCTATCCGGGTGGAATCCTAGGTGGCCTTGGTGCAGGGCAGGGAGGGTTGGAGGGAATTCCTAATAGAGGTTATGGGGTCAGTTGTTTTCCTTTATTACCTTACTTTTCTTTCACATCGAGGTTGTCGCAGGCCATCAGGTGATTGAGGTCCACCATTGTTGTTGTCTCGGTGGATTTCTAGGTGGCCTCAGTATGGGGCAGGGAGGGTTGGGGGGAGTTTCTAAGAGAGGTGTTGGGTCTATCATTCTTCATTTATTTCCTTACTTTTCATTTGCATCAAGGTTGTTGCAGGTAATCAGGCAATTGAGGTCCATTGTTCCTACTGTTTGGGTGGACTCCTAGGTGGCCTTGGTGCAAGGTGTGGGAGGGTTAGGAGGCATCTTTTAGAGAGGTTTTGGGGTTGGTTGTTCTCCTTTTATTTCCTTCCTTTTCCTTTGCATCGAGGTTTGATTGATGGTGGACGATGGTTTTTTTTTCTTCCCTTTGTATTTTCATCAAGGTTGCCACAGGAGATCAAGCAATCGAGGTCCACCAGTTTTGTTTTCTGAATGGAATCCTAGGTTACCTCGGTGTAGGGTGGGGAGGGTTTGGGAGGAATTTCAAAGAGAATGGGTGTGTGATCACTCATTTTTGTCCTTTGTCCATTCATTTTGGTTGTTGCAGGTGATAAGGATTTGACCATTCTTATTGTTTGGGGGGTGGTTTCTAACTACCGGGCGACTTTTGTGTGTCGTGACACGACAAGTTTACCCATTTGTTCGCTTTGTGAATCTTTCATCCATCATCCATTGTGTTTGATGTCAGAATTTATTTTGCATGTACTTGGCATTTGGTATGTGTGGGCTTGAATCCCTTCTTTGGATGCAAGAGGTGCAAGGTATAAAAGCTTTACATGATATTTTGATATCTCTTTGACTTGATGGGTGTTGAGGCTGGCTCTTGTTAAGAGAGAGCTTGGAATTCCCTTTGAAGTGGGAGGGTGCTACCTGTTTGATCTTGATAGTAGTCGTATGCTTGTCTCAAAGATTAAGCCACACATGTCTAATTATGAACTAATTAAGTCTATGAAACATTGGATGGCTCATTAGATCAGTTATAGTTTTTTTATGGTACCATACTACTTGGATAATCATAACAATTATAGAGCTAATATGTGCACCAAGTCCTGACTCTTTGGAAGGGATGAATTTTTTAGATAAAAGGTCGGCATGGGCTTGCCCACTTCTTCAGTAATCATGATAACTTAATAGATCGCACAACCCTTGTGTTGGCGATGCTTCATTCAAATGTCTTCCCTATCAACTTTTGATGGTAGGATAAAGGCCTACCATGGTGGTGATGGGTGACAGATAATTAGGGTTTGATTTTGGAGAGGGAGCCTAAAAATCAGCTACCACATCCAAAGAAGGAAGCAGGCACGCAAATTACCTAATCTTGACATGGGGAGGTAGTGACAATAAATAAAAATACTAGGCTCATCAAGTCTGGTAATTGGAATGAGTACAATCTAGATCCCTTAACAAGGATCCATTAGAGGACAAGTCTAGTGCCATCAGTCATGGTAACTCCAGCTCCAATAACATATATTTAAGTTGTTGCAGTTAAAAATCCCATAGTTGGATCTTGGGTCGCAATGGTCGGTCTACTTACTTGGTGTTCACCTCCCCTTCCATCCCTTTTTTCGGCGATGTGATCCTAGCCTTAACTGGTTGAGTTGCATCTCTGGCACTAATACTTTGAAAAAGTTAAAGTGCTCAAAGAAAGATTATGCTCTAAATATATTAGCATGGAATAATGTGATAGAAGTCTGGTCCTATTGTGTTGGCCTTCGGGACCGAAGTAATGATTAATAGGGACTGTCGGGGGTATTCGTATTTCATTGTCAAAGGTGAAGTTCTTGGATTTTTGAAAGACAAGCCACTTCGAAAGAATTTTCCAAGGTTGTTTTCATTAACCAAGAACAAGAGTTGGGGGCTTGAAGATGATCAAATGTTGTCCTAGTCTCAACCATAAACGATGCCGACTAGGGATTGGCGGATGTTGTTGTAAGGACTCTGTCGGTACCTTCTGAGAAATCAGAGTGTTTGGGTTTCACGGGGGGCTATGCTCATAAGGCTAAAACTTAAAGGAATTGATGGAAGGGCACCACCAAGAGTGGAGCCTGCGGCTTAATTTGAATCAACATTGGGAAACTTACCAGGTCCAGACATAGTAAGGATTGATAGGTTGACATCTCTTTCTTGATTTTATGGGTGGTGGTGCATGGCCTTTCTTAGTTGGTGGAGAAATTTTTCTGGTTAACTCTGACAATGAATGAGACCTCGACCTGCTAACTAGCTACACGTAGGTTCCCCTTCACATCTTGCTTCTTAGAGGGGCTATGTTCGTTTAGGCCATGGAAGTTTGAGGCAATAATAAGTCTGTGATGACCTTAGATGTTTTGGGTTGCACGCGCACTACATTGATGCAACCAAGGAATTTTTCTTCTCGGTTCGAGAGGATCAGGAAATCTTCTCAAATTGCATCATGATAGGGATAAACCATTGCAATTATTGGTCTTCAACAACGAATTCCTAGTAATCGTGTGTCATTAACACGTGTTGACTACAACCCTTCCCTTTGTACACACCTCTCATCACTCCTACTGATTGAATGACCTAGTGAAGTGTTCAGATTGTGTCAATGATGGTGGTTCGCCGATGTCAACGTCGTGAGAAGTTCATTGAACCTTATCATTTATAGGAAGGAGAATTCGTAACAAGGTTACCATAGGTGAACCTACAGTAATATCATTTATAGCAGGGTTTATTTTTTTCATTCAAGTTGGGTGGGTTCCGATTCCAATCTAGGCTCATTTGGTGTGTCTTTAGGGGAGAGGGTTTGATGTTTGTCGAGGTGGGGCCTCTTGCAAAAGTGCCCTATATTGTTGTTGGTTTCTTATCTTGAAGTCATGCTTGTTGTTTCGTGTACTTGAAAGCCATGCATTTTCTTGTCCCATCCTTTGTTTTTCTTCCCCTAATGTGCTTTTGTATGGGGTTCAGAAGCTCGTTGCTTGGGAGATCTCTCTGATGGTCTATTTGGTGGGGCATGTTATTTGTAGTTGAAGAGACCTCTCAAACTCATTTGTAGCGGCGGTGCTCTGTCTTTTATTCGTTGGAAGATCTGGGCAAAGGGTGTGGGACTCGTTATTTGGTTCTCTTGAAAAGGCAGCAGTGATGGTTTATGTGTTGCTTGGGTGACATTTTTTGTTGGTGGTTGGCACAAGGGAGTGGTTGAGCGCGTGCTTGGCACCTCAATCCTTCCATGAGGGGAAAATTTCAAGGTGGGGTCAATATAGAATGGATGAAGAGTGGCACAATCCGTTGGGTTGGCCACCCTAATCCTCTCAACTATTCCTTGATCTGCCCTTGCGGAAGGGTTGGGTGTTTAGGCAATGAAAAAAACCTCCCTCAGTCTGAGCTCCATCAAAATCACAAGTTTCCCCATCAATGGGCATGGGGTAGCATTCTTCTCTCGTGTCTTTGGTGTTGGGGGAATTCCTCGTCCTCTCATGAGCCACTCCCCTTACAAGGAAATTAGTAGTAGATTATGTCCTTATTTCTCCCTTTGGACTGTGGGATTTTTACATGACTTGGTCATTTCTTGGATGCGTTGACTATTGCAACAATGTCGTGGTGTGCACTTTGGGTACATACCTCTCTTTAGGATGTGACACTACACCACTGGTGTATTTGTGGCCCTCAGCTTTATCCAACATTGAGTGTCAACCCACGATAACTCCTCTTTGGAGTTTGATTGTTGACCCCACTTGACTTTTTGGATGGAAAGGTTGTTGGGTATTTTTTACATGGAGGGGTGCAATATCGGGGTGGGTTTTCTATTAGTGCATCTATTGTTTGAAGCCATGTGTGGGTTAGGGGGTTGTTTACCTCTCAGTAACGTGCTATAGAAATTGGTCTCATCACGACCCTTGACTTTACTAGTGGTCAAGTTTAGGTTGTGAATTATTTTCTTGGTTGTTTGATTGTTATTTGTTACACTATAGCTATAAAGGATGTTGTGCCATAATGTATGTGGAAGGGCGTGAAGAGGTGGGATGCTTTTACTGGGTGCCTTGTTTTCTTTATTTTTGGTTAGCTAACATCTCCTCGTTGTGGTGGTGGCCCTCTCTTTTTCTAGTCGTGAATGCCAGTTTGTGACTTCTTCGTTAAAGCGTCTGACTGTTGTCCATGGCGTTCATGGTCGGAAAGGTTGTTAGGGGTTGTATGTTGAGGGTTGTCCTTTGTGTGGGTTTGTCTTTTTTGAACCATTGGAGGGAAATTATATTTCATTGTCATTTTTTTTTGTTAGTTTTGCTTTAAATTTGGCCCCCTTTGTCATAAATTGGATTTTTTTGAACCATCAGAGGGCGGTTATGTCATTTTATTGTCGTTTTGTTTTTCCAGTGTTGCTTGAAATTTGGCCCCCATTCTCCCAAACTGGATTTTTGTTGCTAGTGTTATGTGGGTGGTGTTTTTTTTTTGAAGTGGTTGAATATGGTAGCAGGGGTCACTAGTTGACTTGTTGTTTGTCGATTTGAGCCTCCTCTTGTGAGAGGGTAGTCACCTTTGTGTTTTTTTTATTTCATGTTTTTTTCTTCCCTTCCTCCTTTTGGCCCCTAGCTTTACAGAGAACCAGAGAAGGAATCTAAGAAATAATTTGGAAAAGAGTATTCGAGTTTGAGCGCCAGGAACCATTCACAACCCCTATTTAAGATGAAAGCAAAGGTATACATCAAGCCATATCAAGGTGATATTGAAGCTTTGAAATTGAATCATTGGTTGCAATAGTTAGAGGTTTACTTTAGTGTTCACCACATAGATGAGGAGAAAAATATTTCTTTTTCTCATTTGAAATTAGAGGGTCATGCCCTGACCTGTGAGAAAGAAACAAAAACACCCTTAGGCTAGAGGGATATCCTTTACTAACTATGTGGTAGGATTTTAAAACTCTCATCAAGTCTCAATTGCACCTTATCAAGTATGTAGAGGACAAGTGGATCCAGTGTCATCGCTTCAAGAAAAGATGGGGACAGATTATATAGGATTGCACCATAAGATCCAAGGAGATGGAAATAATGTTGGGTATCTATTCCAAGAACCTAGATGTTATCCTCAAATATCTCATGGGCCTACACACCCATCTATGAAAGCAAGTGATTCCACTCAAACCCAAAACAACGGATGAGGCTTGTGTATAAGCACAATACTTGGAAAACATAGTCCAAAAAAAATGGAAGTCAAGTCATTCAAAGCATAACAAGAAGCTTACAAGGTGGGGAAGAAGAAGTGGAAATGGGGAAAGGACAAGAAGGTAACAACTATAGCACACAATTTCAAAGATCCTAGAAAGGACTTCAACGGCTGCAACATTGATGCTCACAAAGAGGAGAAGTGTTGCAAATTTCATCCAAATCATAACCCAAAGAACCATAAGGATAGGAAGAAAAAAAACTCATAACCACATATTTGATAAATTAGGTGGAGAGTAGCTTTGACATGGATGAGAATATTATGTGCATATTATTGTAAAAGGGTGTGAATCTGATTAACCTTCATCAACAAGAAAAGAAGGATATGACCAAACTATTCCATATAAAAAAGATTTGTAAACTGTCGTGGATATTCCACTAGACAATTTGTCACAACATATCTAATAATATTTTTCTAAAACTCTGAAAAGTCTACACTATTACAGTTTATTAAACTTTAAGATCTGTGGATTTAATTGTAATTAGTGCAAGCATGCGAATATAAATTATGCAAAAAAGTAGAGAATGGGAAAATAAGCTCACACACACATAAGACACAAGATATTCTCTCTGGCGAACCCTTTCAGGAGAAAACCTACATGGAAGGTGAGGTCACTTCGATCTCTTTCTCTGTCTGGAAATATGGATGAAGAAGTAAAGTTTGTGACTCGTGGAATCCTACAGTTCATAGATCCTGTCTATGTGCTCTACCCCCTATCTCTCCTAGCTATCTTTGCTCATCTATGGAACAAAATGCTCTTGAAAGAATGGAATCCCTCTTCCTCCTGGTGGTCCAGTTATAATACACCCCGACAGCCTACTAGTGGTTAAGTTTGACTGAATCAAATCTTAGCTAGAGTTACAAAATAGACTCTTCTAGAGTATTTTACATCAAAAACACGTGGCTAGCTCCTTTTCCATGAATAATGGGGGTCAACACGACATCCTCCCAAACTATAGGTGTGAAAATAGGAAGGTCAACTTCTGAGTGGCATAACATTTTCATACGGACTCTGATTGGTGCGCTTCTTGTACCGTTGGAAAGGTCTTTGTGTGTAGAATAACATCAAATGGTGCTGCAATAATTCAACAAATTTTTACCCCCCAAAAACATTGTTTGATGCCTGAAAATGCTCCCGGGAGGTTTCAGACCCTGTTTCGCCAAACTGGATCCCGCCAGTAAAAATGGTCCCGTGCGCTGATTCCTCCACCTTTTCCACTCCAAATTCATCAATATGGATGAAAAAAACTATAATGATTTAATTCAGATAAAATAATATAGGTTAATAACACAAAGGATGATGCTTTGTTTGACTCGCATTCATGGGAAAATCTCATAGTAGTAGATCTAGTCAACAAACTTGAACAAGAGATCCATAGTCATCATATCCCATATCTATTGGGATGGGCCGATAAGGAGGTAGAGATAAAGGTTACCAATCAATGTGAATTTTAATAAACTATAAGTGTTGATTATATTGCTTCAGTAAAATTGGATGTAGTGCCACTTGAGGTATGTGGAGTTGCATTTGGAAGTCACTACATGTATATTCATGCGGAGAACCAACCAATACCACCTTATAAAGGATGGAAATTACTTCATCCTCAAAATGCACATGGTAAAGTCAAAGATTTCATTGGAAAGTGCCAATCAACCTAAGAAATTGATTAGTTCCAAGTAAAAGGTATGTTTTATTATTCTTAATATAAAATTAGTATGTAGAAGAATTAATGAGAGTAAAGGCATCCCTAGATGGGTATACTAAGGAACATATACAAAAGTTGGAAGAGTTGTTATATAAATATAGGAGAGTGTTCCAAGATCAAAGGGTTATCATTGAAGAGGGAAGTGGAGCATGAGATTCAATTGTTGTCAGACTCTCCATTTCCAAACACTAGGTTGTAGAGATAATCTATTATGGAAGTGAGTGAAGTAGAAACTATTGGAGTAGGGTGTGATTTGACCAAGTACCTCACCTTGTGGCCACCCATCATAATTTCCATAGAATAATGGGACTTGGAAAATGTGCATTAGTTACAGGTCATTAAACAAAATGACACTCAAGAATAGGTACCCTTGCCGAATATAGATGATATATTAGATTAGTTGCAAAAGGTGAAATACTTCGCTAAGTTAGATTTAATATCCAGGTACCACTAAGTGTGAGTCAAGGAAGAATACACCTAACAGAAAACCTTCAAAATGAGACAAGATTTGTATGAGTGATTAGTCATGCCATTTTATTTATACAATGAAACAACTACATTCGTGAGATTAATGAATCATACACCATGCCCCTATATAGATTTGATTGTCATTATTTATTTCGATGATATATTGGTTTACAATGCTACCTAGGAGGAGCAAATATCACACTTCATGTAGGTGCTAGAGACTTTAAAGAAGCACCAACCATTGGAAAATCTCAAGTGTGATTTTGTGCATCATTATTTGATTTATTTAGGCTATGAGATTATTGGAGGGGAGCCTAAGATATATCTTGTTAAGATGGAGACCATCATTAAGTGTCTAGTGCTTACAAATATTTATAAGTTTAGGATTTTTGATGGGGCAACACATTACCTGAGGAAATTCATAGCCTCATTTTTAATAGGAGTTGCACCACTACATGCCATAAAGTCAATGTCAAGAGTTTTTAGTGGGAAAAGGATTAGCAGAAGGCATTTGAAGAGTTGAAGAAGAAAATTAGTCGAGGACCAATTCATTTATTACCAAACTTGTAGCATCCCTTCAAAGTGGAGATGGATGTTAGTGGGTATGTTATGAGAGTGGCCTTGATGTAGGGAGGAAGACCTATATGCTACCATTATAAAGTATTTCATGAAGCATTTCTCAACTACCTATCTATGACAAGGATATGTATGCCTTAGATACAAGCTATCAAAAAGTGGAAACATTATCTTAAGGGAAAGGAGATAGTCATCCATATAGATCATCATATGCTACAATATATGTAGGACAAGAATAAATTACGTCATACCAGACACTACAAGTGGATGGATTTTTTAGAGCAGCTCTAATTAATGATCAAGTACAAGAAGGGAAGCACAAACAAGTTAGTTGACATTCTTTCAAGGGAACCTACATAAAAATTCATAGCTTTGGGAGCTTTGATGCACATGGATCCTTTCACCCATGATTCATACAAAGAGGCACATATAAAGGATCAATAGTTTAGGGAGGTGTACCAACAAATATAAAGCCAAAGTCATGTGGATAATTGGTGACAACATAGTTGACTATCATCCCTAGAATGGGTTACTTTACTGCATAGATAAGCTATGTGTTCTTAAAGGTGAGAAACTTTAGCTGATTAGAGAGGCTTACACCTCCAAGGTTGTGGGGAATTTTAGTGTTGGGAAGATAGTTTCCAATTTGCAAAGGTATGTGTATTGGCCCAAGATGCAAAGAGATGTAGTAAGGTCCATTAGACGATGTATAGTTTGTTGTAGCAGTAAGTCTAGTAATAGGAAATAAGATCTATATATTCCATTACATGTAGTCACTCATCCTTGTGAAATCATTTCCATGGAATATGTGGGAGGTTTACTAACAACCAGGAAGGGACATGACTACCTATTCTTTGTAGCTAGTGGGTTCATCAAGATGTGCATTCTCATGCCTTGTACAAAGTCCATGAAGGGGAAAAAGTAACAAACTTGTTCTTTGAATAGGGTTGGGTGCATTTTGGGATACATTGTTTCATACAAGACATAAAATTTCTCAATGCATTTCAAACTATGTTATGGGACAAGATGGACATAAAGTTGAAGAGGTATATAATATTCCATTCGTAGACATATGGGAAAATAGAAGTAGTCAACAAGACTTTGGTATAGGAATTGAGAGTTACAATCAAAATCATTTAAAGGCCTGGGATGAAATTTGGTCTATATACAAAACTCCCACAACAAGGAAGCCACACTTCAACTAGTATGTCATCTTTTGATACTTTTTTTGGATATTTTCCACCTTCACCTTTGGATGTAGTATATAGATAAGAAGGAGGCGTGAGGGAGGATCTCACAGGGGATGCTTTAAGAGTAGAAATTTTTTTGAGAAGATCATGAAAATCAAATTACAAGTACAAGAGGAACTGAAGAAGTCCCAATAAAAATATAAGGCTATGAATGATCAAGATAGGACAAAAAGGGCATTTAGAGTGGGAGATAGAGTATGGTTACAGTTGAATAAGGAGAGGTTGTAGGGTCCTCATAAAAGAATAAAGGCTCTATGATACATTCCTTTCAAAATACCAAAAAATGTGGGAGATTGCCTATAGATTTAGTATACCCTATATGTGTGCATTTACTCAGTGGTGAATGTGGAAAATATCAGACTCTATGAGCCCTCCATGTTGGATTAGGAAGGGGAGAAGGTCACACCTTCCATAGAGGACTTAGCTCTAGATTCTCAAGCATAGTTTATAAAGGATATAGTTTTGTAAAATATATATAGAACTACAAGATAGGGGTAGCGTGACCTTTGGCAGATTAGGTTGAAAAGATAGCCTCTAGGCAAGGTTAAATGGTACTCTAAGGAGAAGGTAGAGGACAAATTTCTTCACCTCATCTGAAAAAGGATTTTGGGGACCAAAAGCCTACCAAAATAGCGAGGTATAATCTATATTGGATCATTATATTGTTTTTCATTCAGCTTGATGCTTTTGGAGTGGAAAATTTGGAGGAATCAACTTACAAGGCCATTTTTATTGTTGGGTTCCAATTTGGAGAATTGGGGTCTAAAATATTATGTAGGTATTTTGAGGTATTAAATGGATTTTTCTAGGGTCCAAAAACTCTCACTTATGTCAAGCCCTTGGTATTGTTCTACACTCTGAAAAATTTCCAGCCATGGAAGAAATACCTCAAACAAATTCTATATGCAAAAGTTATGCCACCGAGAAATTGACCTTCATGTTTGTCCATCACGATTTGAGAGGATGCTATAGAGGATCCCATGCCAACCCCTGTTATTCATGGAAAAGAGGCTAGCCATGTGAATACTATGAAGAATAATCTAGAAATGTCAAATATGTAAGTTGAGAGTTGAAGGAGTCAAACTTAACCCCCTGTTGCCTATTGGACTATGTTATAATCATAGCACTAGGAAGAAATGAGATTACATTAATTTCTGGTTGTATCTAGTTCCATAGTAGAGAAAAAACAACTTGGGATTCAAAATGAGAGAGCATAATAGAGCATGTTTGTGTTATGTAGCATCCCATGGCCATGGGTCTCATGTAACTCCACAGAGAGTTCCTTCGCCTTTGCACTTGCATTATTTCGTTCTAGACAAAATAGAGTAGAACAACCTCACTTTCAATTGAGTTTTATCCTTAAAATATTTCCTAAAACATATCTTAGTGTTCATTGAGATTAGTGTGAGTTTATATTTTATTTTTCTATTTTCTACATTTTATCTATTTCATACCTAAACAACAAAATAAAAAATAAAAAATAGAAAATCTAAATCATATTATATTAGTGTGAATGGGAATATGTGAATGAAGGTCTCATTTAAGGATCAAGCCATTTTTCAAACAAATAAGAAAAGGAAAAAGTCACAAGCATTCACAAAAGGTTCTCAAGAGTAAAAGGTTAAGAGAATTTGACAAATTATGAATGAATCATTGAGTAGTTAAAAATTATAAAGCAAAGCTTGTTTTCAAATGTAATTAGTCAGGTAATTTTTCTTTTTAACTCAACAAGGTGCTTAACGGAATGCATAAGCACATACAAGAAAAATATAATAGTCCATGGAGCTATATATCAATTTGATTTCTAGCTAAACTCTAGTGCATGAGTATACTCCTTTCCATTTAGATTGTAAATGTTTTTATGTAAATTCCCAACCTACTTCTTGTTATTTCTTATCGAAAGAAGACGTGAAGTTTGAAACTCTTAAGAGCAGTTAGTTGAGAAAATGGATATTAAAATTGGGATAATTTTTGTCAAATCATAATTTGAAAAATAACACGGTTATGTTGGCATTATGGTACATATGTTGTACTTGATGGCAACCCTCTCATACAGATGACATATCATAGTGCAACAGGCCAGTAGCAAAGATTGATGATCAGCCTACTTAGAATGGAAGAAAATAAGGGGTTCACAGGTACACGATTCAAAAGATGCGAACCTGCAGGCACGCCATTCACAAAGTGCAGATATGTTCGTAGACCTCCCGCACAAAAGGTGCGAACCTAAAATGCACGGACTTTCATGCAGAGAAAAACGCGCGTCTTATGTTTGGTCCATGGTATTTAGTCTAACGTTTTTGATCCTATGGTTTTGGTCCGTGGTTTTGGCATCTAAAATATTAAATCCAGGTTTTGGATCCCTTGTATTGGTTTTCTATGGTTTTGATCCATGGTTTGAGTAAGGGCTTGCCTATAAAAAGGAAAGGAGATCTTTTGGCTAGGCACTTGAAAAGCTAGATCTAGATAAAAGAGAAATCTGTAAATTGTAAGGCGGATCTATTGATAGGTCGTGATCTCTTTGGCGCATGTTCAGATCTGTCGATCTGATAGTCTGTGGCACATTGGAGGACTGAGAACTTGGCTCTATACAGAGGTCCGTAGGCGATCTATAGCACAGGTGCGGAGGAACGCCACGCAGTAGAAGGCGCAGGTGCGGAGGAACGCAGCACAGAAGAAGGCGCAAGTGCGGGGGAACGGACCGCATCAGAAGGTACAGGTGCAGAGGTGCGCAGTTGAATCAGCGGAGCAGTACGGAGCTGCGCAGTCTCTTCACGGCAGAAGTGCGGATATCTGCAGGTTTCCTTCGGTGAAGTTGCGGACCTTTTCTTGAAATATATTTTAGCTGTATTTTACCTGTTTCTACAGAGATCTAGGTTTAAATTGGTGGCTGGTTACTGGTGATATTTTCTGGTTGCTGCATTCTGAGAAGTTAATTATTTAAAGGAGATTGGGTGATGCACATGTACTTGATGTTTTTGGATCCGGTTTGAAAATTTATGAAACGTGGTCCCTGGAAGAAAGAGAAGGTAGTAGCCTTCTGTAGGTCAGCACCTACGTACTAGTATCTTGGCTAGTACATGAGCTAAGGGGGTTGTAGCTCCCTTCCAAGAGAAGCTGGAAAACGAGAGAGGGTTGTAGCTCTCTGCAGGTTGCAGCCTGCGTACTGGCAAAGGACTGCACCAGTACAAAATCATTGTAAAAGAAGTTTCTAATTGAAAGAGGATAGAGACATATTGCAGTAGGTGGTTTTCACCCACATTGGGTTTCCACCTTATATCTAGTGTTCTTTGGTGTGATTATCTGTTTTCCCTGTTCTTGCTCATTATTATATGGTACTGACATACAAACTAATGATAAATATATGAAGAATAAATTGAAGTATAAATCTGGAAGATATATTGAAAACAATTTAATAATACTGATTCACCCCCCCTCTCAGTATTATTTCCAACAATTGGTATCAGAGCAGGTCCTTCAGAAGAAGCTTGATTGCTTGAAGGAAGATCTTTCATCATGAGCAACTACGAGAGGGAAGCATCAATCAGTCCACCGATTTTTGATGGGACAAATTTCGTATATTGGAAGGTAAGAGTTACTACCTATCTTCAATCTCTTGGTACAAAAGTCTGGGATATCATAGATATAGGGTATACTTTTCCATCGACAACTCCTACAGATCCGGCTGAGAAGAAGAAATATGAAACAAATGCAAAGGCGGTCAATACTCTATTGGGATGTCTATCTCAATCAGAATTTGTCAAGGTTATGCAGTATAAATCCGCAAAAGAAATATGGGACAAGATTGTACTGAGCTATGAAGGAGATGATCAGGTAAAACGAGCAAAAATTCAAACCCTCAGAATTCAGTATGAAAATCTTAGAATGCATAATGATGAAAGTGTGGCTAACTATTTCCTTCGTGTAGATGAGATTGTTAATTGTATGAAAAACTTGGGTGAAGAAATAAAAGAGGCTGTTGTGGTTGAAAACGTTCTAAGATCTTTGTCCCCTAGGTTTGAATCTAAAGTTTCTGCAATAGAAGAAAAGGAGAATCTTCGAAACCTTACCATGTCACAGCTACACGGGATTCTAACTGCTTATGAAATGAGGAAAGGAGGACCATCAGATAGGAGAGAAGCAGCTTTCAAGGCTTCAGGCAAAGGAGACTACTATGAGTTAGGACATGCGTCAGAAGAGGAAGAAGAATTAAATTTTGTCAAAAACCTTCAATGGGGTACTGGAAGATTCAGAGGTAAGTTGCCTTTCAAATGTTTTTCTTGTGGAAGAGTCAGTCACTATGCTGCCAAATGTCCTCATAAGGATAAAATTGACAAAGGGAAGGAACCTGTTAGATGGAACAAGAAACATAATGTAACTAAGAAAAGTTACTACACTCATGAAGATAGTGATGGTCTTTCAAATAGTGATGAAAATGAACGAGGTAATAACTATAAACTTTTAATGGCTTTTGAAGATGATGATTACATGGATGCTATAGATATGTATGGCTTTTATGAAGAGATTTCTAGACTCAAAACATGTTTAGAAGAAAAGAATGTGATCATTGATACTCTGGAATTCCAACTTGATGAAAAAGAAAAATCTCTTGAGAAGTTAGATTGTGAAATTGTTGGCCTTAGAAAAGAAATTGAGAAAACAAAGGCTCTTAATCTTAAATTTGTTAAAGGATCTGAAACTCTGGATGAGATTATCAATGTACAACGTTCTCCGCTAATCAAGACAAGTCTGGGGTATAATGGAGAAGCATCTCAAGCATCCACCTCAAAGAGTTATCTCAATGCAGCAAGGAGGAATGAGCAAAAGCCCAATGGATATCACCAGGTAAAATAGGGATGAATTACATCAAGGATAAACAAAGACCACCAGGTAAATCAGGGGCAATCCACCTTAAGGATGAACAAAAGCTACAACCAGCCACGGGTAAAATCTTCTTAATTTGCCTCAAGAATGGATGACAATAGAAACTAAAATCATTTGGCAGGTAGATTTGATAATCGCAAAAGTTTCTTCAATGGCCAATGTTTCTCTTGCCATAACTTTGGCCACAAAGCAGCTCAATGTGTTGCCTGTAAAAAAATAATGACTAGAGAAGCTCAAAAACAAAGGAGTATGACTGGGATCACGAAAAGGACCTATAACAACTTTTCAGCCCTTGAAAATGAAATTGAATGTTCTATTTGTAACAACTTTGGTCATGAAGATTCTGAATGCAGGAGCAGGGTATGGCAGACAAAGGAACAAGCCCCAAGTACCAGAACATGGAAAATAAAGGAACCACAACCAGAAAGATGTGGGATAGCTTTTTATGCAGAAGGACAAGAAAATCAATGGTACATCGACAGTGGATGTTCGAAGCATATGACAGGTGATAAAGAAAAACTTGAATCATATAGTGTTTTAGAAAAGGGAAAGAAAGTTTCCATTGGAAATGATACCCCTGCAGTCATAAAAGGAAAAGGCACTGCTCAATTGAAAGAAAAGGTCAAAGCTAGAAATGTTTTGTATGTTGGTGGCTTGAAGCATAATCTTCTGAGTGTCAGCCAGATGTGTGATCAAGGAACTGAGGTAATATTTCAATCAAATGGATGTAGTGTTCGTGATCTTGATACAGGAAAAACAGTGATCAAAGGCAGAAGAACTCCAAATAACTTATACATATTTGAAGAAGGACAACAACAATGCTAGTTGAGCAAGGATGATGAACACTGGTTATGGCACCGGAGGTTGGGGCATCTAAGCTTTTCACAAATAAGGAAAGCATGCAAATGCCAAGCAGTTCATGGTCTTCCACATATCAAAATTCCAGACAACACCATATGCAAATCATGTCAGTTTGGTAGGCAAACCAGAACTAACTTCCCTGAGAAGGAAGGATCAGCTAGCAGGCCTCTTGAACTAGTCCATACAGATGTATGTGGTCCATTTAGGACAAGGTCACCTTGAGGAGAAGAATACTTTATATTATTCATTGACGACTTCTCCAGGATGGTTTGGTTGGGGCTTATGAAACATAAGGACGAAGCATTCGAAAAATTCAAATCTTTCAAAGCCTTGGCTGAAAACGAATCAGATCACAAAATTAAGTGCCTCAGGTTTGATAGAGGTGGGGAGTTTACCTCAAATGAATTTTTCGATTTCTGTGAAGAGCATGGAATAAGAAGGGAATTCTCTACAGCTAGGACTCCTCAACAAAATGGAGTGGTGGAAAGGATGAACAAAACTGTTCAACAAATGGCTCGTGTTATGCTTGATGAGTCTGGAACTCCTGCAACCTTCTAGGGTGAAGCTGCATTTGCTGCAGTTGTTATTCTCAAAAAAACAAGTGTCCGAGTGAAAAGCACTCAAACTCCTCATGAGCTCTGGTATGGTGAGACTCCTTTTGTAAATAATTTCAAAATTTTTGGAAGTAAATGCTATATTAAGAATAATGATGAACAACTTGGAAAACTTGAACCTAGAGCAGATGAAGGCATTCTCCTTGGTCATTTTCCCCACAGTAAAGCATATAAGTGTTACAATAAAAGACTTGGAAGAATTGTTGACATCATTGATGTAGTGGTTGATGAAAAAGGATACATTCCTAGGCAAGTAAATTATGAAGAGGATGAAGACAACCCTCAAAATCAGACTGATGATGAAGAAGAGATCTATGAAGAAGAAACCCATGAGGAGCTAGAGGAATAGATAAGGATAGAAGAAAAGACTCCTTCCAGGTATGTTCAAAAGAATCATCCAGAATCATAAATTTTGGGGCAAAAGGAGGCAGGTGTACAAACAAGAAGAAAAATTGCAGAAGCCTCAAGCTATTTGGCATTGCTCTCCTCCACTGAACCACAAAATGTAAAAGAGGCATGTAAAGATAAATGCTGGGTCAAGGCAATGGATGAAGAACTTGAGTAGATAAAAAAGAACAACACTTGGGAGTTGGTTCCTAGACCAAAAGATAAGAATTTCATAGGAACAAAATGGATCTTCAAGAACAAGTTGAATGAAAATGGGGAAGTTATTAGAAACAAGGCCAGACTTGTTTGTAAAGGGTATGCTCAACAAGAAGGAATAGAATTTGGAGAAACTTTTGCTCCTGTTGCTAGACTTGAGGCCATCCGAATGTTCCTTGCTCTCTCAAGCTTTCAGAAGTTCAAAGTATTTCAAATGGACATGAAATCAGCTTTTCTGAATGGAGACTTAGAAGAAGAAGTGTACATAGAGCAACCAAATGGGTTCATTCTTTGGAATGATCCAAATCTTGTATGCATATTAAAAAAGGCTCTCTATGGTCTTAAACAGGCTCCAAGGGCTTGGTACTATCGTTTGGACAAATATCTTCATCAACAAGGATTTTCAAAAGGATCAACAGATAGCAATCTCTATATAAAAATTGAAAATGACAAATTGCTAATACTTGTTGTGTATGTAGATGATATTATCTTTGGCAGCAATGAAGAAGCTATGAGTCAAAGCTTTGTCGTGGTGATGCAGAAAGAATTTGAAATGTCCTTGCTTGGAGAACTAACATATTTTCTTGGATTGCAAATCCAACAAAATGAAGGCGGTATCTTCTTATCTCAAACCAAGTACCTCAAGCAGATTCTGAAGAAGTATGGCATAGAAGATGCAAAACCAGTATGTACCCCCATGGTTACAGGATGCAGTCTTAGTACAAATGATGAATCAACAACAGTACATCAGCCAACCTATAGATCTATGATTGGAAGTCTACTTTATTTGACAGGTACCCGACCAGACATCATGCATGCAGTGGGAATAGTTGGAAGATTTCAGGCAAATCCAAAGGAAACCCATCTTCAGGCAGTGAAGAGAATCTTCAAGTACCTTCAAGGAACTCAAAACTATGGCTTATGGTATCCTAGAGATACATATCTCACACTTCATGCTTATACTGATGCAGATTGGGCTGGAAGCCTGGATGACAGGAAGAGCACAAGTGGTGGTGTATTCTTTATGGGTTCCAGATTAGTATCTTGGCTCAACAAGAAACAAAGTTTGATTGCTTTATCTACAGCTGAAGCGGAATATGTGGTTGCTGCATCTTGTTGCACTCAACTTCTTTGGATGATGCAGACCTTGCAGGATTTTTGAATCACTTGTACACCACCTATCTCCATCTTATGTGATAATACAAGTGCAATCAGCATTTCAAAGAACCCAGTCATGCATTCAAAGACCAAGCACATATCGATCAAGTATCACTTTCTTAGGAAACAAGTGCTTGAACAAAAGGTCAAGTTGGAGTATGTTCCTTCTAAGGAACAAGTTGTTGATATACTCACCAAACCATTGCCCAGGGAGACCTTTGAATACCTCAGGCAAAATCTGGGGGTTGTTGATGCATCATCTTGTTGTTGAATCTCATCTGTTTCAGAGAGTGTTGGTTGGACGCAAGTTTCATATGGGGTATACGCGTACATTTGTTGGGTTGCGGATTGGTCAAAGATTGAATGGCACAGGTTCAGGGGGAGCATATAATGCATTGTTGGCATTATGGTAGAAGATCTTCATGCTGATTTGAATATTGCTGCAATATGTCTCTATCGGTCATTTATGGTGTTTGGTGGACTGTGGTTCTTTGTGCAGATATTTCTTTCCTTTTGCAGATCTGGTTTATCAGGGGGAGCATGATCAGCAAAGCAAAGGCCTAAGCATGTTCTCAGGGGGAGCATAACCCTTTGCCCTTGATGTAAAAAGGGAAAGAATGACATGAGGATCTTGAGTTGCCATCAAGTCCAAGGGGGAGATTGTTGCTATGATTCTGGTTTGGCTCTATGGTACAGGTGTTGTACTTGATGGCAACTCACTCTTGTGGCAGATCTCAGTTCAGGCACTCAAAATCATGGAAAAAGAGATACCCGCAGGTGATCCTTTGAAAAGCTGCGGACCCGCAGGTACGCCGACCAAGAAGTGCGGACATACATGCAGGTGATCCGTTCAGAAGGTGCAGACCCTAGTTTCACTCTCTCCAATGCAGAAAAGCACGTGCATGTGGGAATCTTTATGAATGGTCCATGGTATTTGATCCTATGGTTTTGGTCCGTGGTTTTGCATCTAAAAATATTGATCCAAGGTATGGGTTCATGGTATTGTGTTATTATGGTTTTGGACCATGGTATTGTGAAAGGCTTGCCTATAAAAAGGAAAGGAGATCTCTTGGCTATACACTTGTGAAATTTGAATATCTTAAGATCTGAAATTTTGGGTGATTGGTTTTTTAAAAACTAGATCTAAATCAAGGAGAAAACTTAAGGTGAATCTATTGATAGGTCGTGATCTCTCGGGCGCATGAACAAATCTGTGGATCTGACTGATTGTGGCACATTGGAGGACTGTTAATTTGTTCCTAATTAGAATTTCGCAGGCGATCCAAGGCGTAAGTGCAGGGGTATGCAGCGCAGGAGAAAGCGCAGTGCGGGGGTACGCAGCATAGAAGAAAGCGCAGTGCGGGGTACGCAGCGAAGAAGAAGGTGCAGTGCGTGGGGTACGCAGAGAAGCCGAAGGTGCAGTGCGAGGTACGTGGCACAGAAGAAGACACAGTGTAGAGGTACGCTGTCATACAGAAAGTACAGGTGCGGGTCTGGAAAGAAGTACGCAGAGCACAAAAAAGATCAGGTGCGGATCTGCACAGTCTAGACACAGAAGAGCTGCGGGTATCCGCAGGTTTATATTGGTCAAGTTGCGGACTTTTCCTTGAAGTATTTGTTGGCTGCCTCTTATCTATTTGCTGCAGAGTTCTAGGTTTAGTTTACTGGTATTGCCTTTATATTTACAACATTCTGAGAAATTGGGTGATTCATTGATTGATTGTATAAGGAGTTTGGTTGTTTCATATGTACTTGTTGATTATTTGATGACCATGGATCCAGTTTGAAAATTCATGAAACGTGATCCTTAAAGAAGTAAAAGAGAAAAGGGGGTTGTAGCTCCCTTCCAGGGGAGACTGGAAAACGAGAGAGGGTTGTAGCTCTCTGCAGGTTGCAGCCTGTGTACTGGTAAAGGACTGCACTAGTACAAAATCATTGTAAAAGAAGTTTCTAATTGAAAGAAGATAAAAACATATTGCAGCAGGTGGTTTTCACCCACATAAGTCTACCCCTTTGTCCTTTACGCGAGGAGAGGAGTTCCCCTTGTTTTCTCTAGCCAAATTTTCAAGTCCACTTAGTGTGGGGGTTTGTACCCTTTCTACTCTCTTCTTCCCTTTGATTAGAAGCTAACAATGAATCACTTTGTGGCTGATCCTGTGACATCATCTGCACTTAAAAGGTATTCCTTCTGTAATCTAGGGTTTGCACATGTGATACTCCCCTATGAATAATCTCCATTCTGCTCTAAATTCCTCCACATATGTACGGAAGAACCAAAAACCTTGCAACCTTTAGTTCCTTGGATTCCAAAAAGGACATGTCGACATCAACAAATTCACCCAGATTATTGCTAATTAGGGGGAGGGCACCCTATGTCCAGAACTTCAAAGGGGGCCTAAGCAGGTGAATCTAAATGGGAATTTTATCCATCATTTCCTTGTTTGGATCAAAAAGAGGATTCTAACATTTGAGGAGGGGAGTATAATTAACATGCATAATTTTCTGGAGGACCCATGAGGCCTCATCCTTGTCTGGAAAAATTAGCAAACCATCCTTTAACCAAAGAGTATACAACTGACAAATTTTTTAGGTGGTTCTTCCATTCCGAATTTACACATTCTTTAAGGATTTTTTGGGTGAAGTGACAACCCCTAGCATGACCAACCAGAGAGTGTTTATCCATGTGCATAAATTGGTGTATTTCGACATTGTCTCCCAAGACCATGGTTTTTTTCCTTTTAATTCTTTCACACAAGAATTTGGCTTCATCTTTAGGCCTCCTTCAGTCTGGTGAGAGTGAGAGTTGGTAGATGGAGAAATAAAGAGGGGCACCATCTGAGATCAACTCTTTTGAGGGTCTTAGGAGTGACAATTTTTATATCTCGAGAGGACAAGGGGTAAACATTGGGGGTTGAGGGGAGCGAAGATGAGGGCTCTAGGAAGTAAAGAGGATTAGATATACTAGATGAAGCATGTATCCGAGAAAAATAAAGGAAGATGATGTAAAAGCCCTAGAGGCTTGTAAAAGCACCAAAGAGCCAACTAATGACTATAGGGGAAAAGGCTTAGAAAGCATAACCTAAAAGGGACCGTAGGGGGTAGAGATTTCACCAGAAATTGAAGGGCTAGAAGTGCCAACAGAGGATGTGAGGGGATCTTGCTATAAAGGGGCTAAAAAGAAGAGGTGATCCGGATTTAAATAGGAATGCAACAAAATACAAAGATAACCATATACACAGAGATGCAGTAGAAATAATACTTCATTTCATTAATGTAAAATACTGAAATATGCTTACAAATAGAAATGAAAATAAACCAGCTAGGGCGATGGTAGCTTATCTCTCAGAAGAGATGTGGTGGTTACATGCCTCTAAACTGTGTTACAATGAGGCTCAAAGGCCTATTTATTGTTGAGAAACAATGGAAAACCCTTAACATCCCAAAA
>APFE030760322.1:107695-129695 GCA_000404065.3 Pinus taeda | reverse complement strand
AGTTGGAGAGGCCAATTGCTCGACAATCTTTTCATATTTAGTGAGTCCGAAAAGAGTTTAAAGTAGACTTGTTATTTCAAAACACTTTAACGAGTCGGAATGCTCGACAATCTTTTCATATTTAACGAGTCTAAAAAGGGTTCAAAGGAGACTCGGATTTTAAGGAACGAGTGATGTTTTCGGGTAGCAACTGGTTCCAGGTAAGTTTGGAACTTTTCAAGCATGGCAGTGTAAAGAAGGTGGCTAACAGAATCACTTGTCGCAGCTGTTCCTCAAAAGGGTAAACAATCAAGTGGAGGTGTATGATCGACTAAAAGAGTGGAGGTGATGGTAAGAACACGACCAAGGCTCAAAAGCTGATAGTAATGTGATCACAAAGGTTATTTACCGAAAGGTGGATTCATTTTTTAATGAGCTTGAATCTTTACAAACTATGCTCAGTGCTAGGTTTATTTTTTAACGAGCTTGAACTTTGCGGAAACATTGCTCGTTCCAGTCGTCTTTAATGATGTCTCTCATTAGTAGGTTCATTTTTTAGTGAGCTTGCCCCATGCAAAACTTTGCTCATGAGCCTTTTGTATGCAGACTAGAAACGACCAGCTACATAACTAACTACACTAGGGGTTAATGAACTACTGAGGTTAGGTAGGATAGTTTCGTACAAAACATTTCCTTTGCTTTGCCAGGCTGTCGACAAAGATGAATGGTGGATCAGACCAATCACCTAACCTAAGTAGTTGAAGTTAGTAAAATAGTACGAGGTTAGAGTTACATTGGTCGCTTTTCACTTGCGTAAAAAAGGTTTGCATGCCCACAGGTATAAAGAAAAGTAGAGTTTCCAGGTTACCATATGGAAGTCCTTGCATTAAAGCAAGATTGTTCCGTCTGTGTTGCAGACAAAACACTTCCTTGAATTTGTCCATCGACATAGACAAAGGTGAATGGTGTGATCTTCCAATCACATAACCTTCGATGAGGAGCTCCTTTTCCAGACTAATCCCATATCTTACATGGACGGGTGTGTCAGACTATTCATATATCCTACGAGGAAATCTATCTTTAATCTGGGTTCGCCTACCGAAGTAGACCGCCGCATGCCCCCTGGGTTTCATCACATTCACCGAATCACTCGCGGTCATCAGGTGGACGGACTGGAGGTTGATGAGACATTCCTTGTGCAAAGAGACCATTTAGGGATGGCATTTGACTAGTAGCCGTGTTTGAACCAGGGAATGAAAGCTGGTTAACAAGTTGTGCCATTCTGCCTTCATACGGGAAACACATCACCCGAAAGAGTGAGGAAACAATAGCTCCCATGTTGTAAATGTAGTCACGCCCAAGGAGTAGATTGTAATATAATGGCCCTTGGACTACCATCATGTTCAAATGAATGGTTTTCCTTCTCAAAGTTATAGGCAAATTTGGAAGGATCCCTAATGGTCAATTGGTTCCTTTATTGAAGTCTGACAAATTTCGAATCTCAGGCAGAAGCGATGGTGAACCAAGCACTTTCCAAGCAGTTGAGGAAAGGATACTCACGGAAGCCCCTTCATTTATGATAGTGCCAGGAATGATCATTCTGTAAGCTTGTACTATGATTCAGAATGGTACATTAGATGGAAGGCGGGGTCCCGCTAGTAGATTCCAATCAAAGGAAACAACTAGATTGCTTAGAGGAGGGACCAAATAAATGGTCGGATGAATCTCTTGAAATGGGGAACTTCCCTCCTATGGTAAAGGAATGGGTAGATTTCCCCCATGTTCATCAGAATCTGTGTTAACAAAAAGAATTTGAATGGTGTCATTATCATTCTCTTTGGAGACTGTATCATCTGAAGGTGGACCTTCTGAAGACAAGACTGGGTCGACTGCCATCTCGACCTGTTGACTTTGGTCTGGTGTGGACTCAGAGGGTTTATCTTCAATGATAGGCGTTTCGACTGACAACAGAGGTATGTCAGTCAGATTTTCAACTAGCGATGGACTTGGAAAGAGTTTCTTGTATCTAGGTGGAAGTCGCTGCGGTGAAGCAGGATAGTTATCCAAGACTCTTTTAGCTTTGTCCAGGAAAGGACAACGGTGGAGGGCATGATCGCCTTCACACAACCTACAAGGAAATTTGGATCTTCCTTTTTGTCCATTGACTTCATTTTCACTAGTTGATGGTGTACTCTCAACATGATCGATAGAGGTTGAAGACACCGGATTATGCAAGCGGGGAGACCAGTCCCTCAAGATTCGCCGGATGCAAGGACAATTTCGATGATAGTGGTTTCGTTTGCAAATGACACATGGATATTTGGGTTTGGAAGGTGCAGTGTGTGGATTTTCACCAGATGATGCATGGTTGCCCCCTTGCGCAACTGGCTTCTTCTTCTGCTTCTCCTTCCCTTTATTCTTCTTCTCAGTTACTTTGTTTTTAGTGTTACTAGTTTCACCAAGCGAAGAGGAAGAAGGAGAGGGAGAAACAAAAAAAGTGGAAGGTGGGGGAGCAACTCCAGTATCATCTGGTTGCTAATTTGATTACTGAGGAATTATGGTGTTTTGAACGATAGAGGTCGAGAATAGCCATACTGGTAGGCCAATTGTGAGTCCTGAAAGGGACAATGTAGCCATGTATGGAGCACCAATATCTCCCCAAGAAGAGAAAGGACTAGGATCCCCTCCAAGGGGAAATCCTTGATTGGTGGACTCCATTTTCTCAACCTAAGACCAACGAGGGAACAATGATGTTATTCCAAATTAAATAAATTTTATGACGCTTTGACACAACTTGCTTTTTCAAATTTTGAGAGTCGAGAAAAAGCTTAAGATGACTCTAGTCGCCTTCGATTTTTAATGAGCCTAAAGTGTCAAGTGCTTAGATGGACCTTTTCTTTTAAGGAGTCGAAAAGGAACGAAAGTGACTACTCTGGAAATCTAGACATAGGGATTACCAAACCAATCGCAAAACTGCAATATACACCTCGGTGATAAATTATAGAGAAATTACCGAGGACTTTACGTATGGCAATCAATCTTCCCGAATGCTATGTTCAGTGCATTACGATCGATAGGGCGGCAGACACGGCTTCCTAAGGATAAAAGATATCAGCCTATTGTGGTATCCCAATATATACTCAACGGTACGTGGGAGCACAAGTCCGTACTAGCACTTGTCGTATCAGAGAGGAGGAATCACCCAACCTACGATGAAAAACGATAGTTACCAGGCTTTACGACATCGGAATACGTTTCTAGCCTAGACTTCTAGATGTTGTGCGTTAGGTTCCAAAGCGTTTCTATGTTCATTGAGGTTTATTTTATAGTTGATCTTTCTTAAGAAGTTTGCCTTTCAAGGTTCACCACATGATGTAGATATACAATTCCTAAATATGCAATCTAAAATGATAACAATTGTTTATTTTCTTTTAGCAATGAAAATCCTAGCTACTAAGGAAAGAAGAGTAAAATTCTTTCAACAGAGAGCAGAGAGCACAAACTGAGATGCACTTTTCCTAAATCAATTTCCACATGTAGTCTAAATGCAAATGCACATGCATGTATTTGTTTATATGTTTCCTTAATGTGAGAATGACAAAAAGAAAACTAAGTACAGATATGAACTACTTTTCCTCAAAGTGACACTTTAACAATTTCTTTCCAAAAACGAAAGGAAGACTAAGACGACACTTTCAATTTCAAATGGGAAACTGCTTTTGACACTTCAAAGACTTGAAAATTCAAATCAAATACAATGGAAAAAGTACAATCGACTATCTAAAAGAGGAAGACTTTACGACACTCTTTTCTCTTGACTGAAAACGACAGTTGCAACACTTTCGAATCAAAAGATGACAATTCGATTAAGCTACTTTTTACAAAGGAGGACTGTAAATGATGAAAAATACACAAAAAAAAAAATTTATAATTCCTTATCAATGGAGGCTGAATAATGTAAAGGAAGAAGGCTTCAACAGTGATATACTGATCATAGGCAGCAAAACTACTGAATAGAGTTGAAAACAATGAAGAAAAAACCAAAATCTGGAGAGAGAAATAGTCTCATTCAATCATTGCACCTGTCCTTAAGGGAAACAGGGATGCATATCACCTGCAGCACACTGGAGGTGCGATGCATCCAGACTACCAATGAGAGATAGTGCAATGGTCTAGGGACGAGAGCGAGCCTGGTTTTAACCCATAGTTTATAGCTAAGTTCAGGGATTTAGGCTGAGCTTATGATAGACAATAAACACAAAGTATAGAGGTATGATCTAATGAGGTTATTGAGCTACCACTAGGGCATTTAGGATGTTTGCGAGTCAGATGTTCAGTTCATAAACCAACCCGGAGATTGACTGAAGTAGTGTAGATCTACTTTGGAGTTGCATAGCAAAAGCAGTTCGAAGGCTAGTTGGCTTAACTTCAGGCTCCATCTATAGTTTATAAAGAAAACAACAGTAACAAACAAACAAACTATTTGTTCCCCAATGGAGTCGCTATTTTGTTTCCGGGAAAACTAGTGTCTATTCAGATCTGCTAGTCCCACTAAGACAGGTAGCTATCTTAGAAACAAACAATTCAAAGTAACTTGTGTTTTCCTTTATGAGAGATAGATGAGAGAGAAGCAGAGAGCATCAACCTTAGTCTTTCGCTTGGCTCCTTGTTTGTTTCCTCTCTCCTTTGATAGAGCTTCGCCACTCCTTTCTCGCTTGTCCTGCTTCAAAGAACACCTGTAGAGACAAAGCAACAAAATACCATCAAAGCATAGAGATTTATAACCATAAACAATATAGGATCAGATGTACATTAACCATACAAATGCATACACAAATACAAGAATCAGAAATATACAAGTATATGGAGGAAAACTCAAATAACTTTATTGGTAGAAGTAGTAGAAGAGAGGATTACAACCCAGCTGTCTAATCTAGCGCCATCCTCCCAGCATGAAAGCCCTCTTCACCTCATGAAAAGCTAGATCACCCAACAATACAATGCTTCATAGAGAAACCAACAATACTTCCTTACAAAATACAAAATTCCAGCCTCTAGATCTCTAGGATGAGGGATCCATATATAGATATTTGTAGAGTCAGCTTTTGGGATTTTGATTAGTGTCATTTCACCGATATTTCTTGGTTCCACTTGGATATTTCATGATCTCTTACTCATCCCTGGGCGAATTCAGAGAGGCAAGTGTCATATGAGTAGTTTCTAGAAGATTCTTTGAGTTTCCACCTAGCCAACTGCCTTTGCCATTTGTCTGCTCTCGCTCATCGCACCCTACAGAAGGGCTTTTCAGTATGCATTGCACCCTTTGTGTGTAACAGGTGAGATGCATCGCAACCTCAGCATGGAGCAGTCTGTATGGTCCAGTTTTGACCAGTTCTGAGTAATTTTTCAGGGAGAACTTCTGGGAAATGATGTAATCAGTTGACCTTTATCCTTTAGGGTTTGAAACAACACTTTTAGGGGTTTGAGAGCCCTTGGTTTATCGACATATTTGATTGGGGTTGCAGTGTCCAAATATGTCTATAACATTGGGACATCTTTTCCATAGCCTCGTCATGAGGGGATTTTGAGAAAAACCCAATTGCTAAGTGGAGGAAACCCTTGACGGTCACAGGAAAATAGTTTGAGGAAATAGCTCGATAAAATACAATGTAGCGAGGAGAGCCATCATGAATGCAGGATATTTTCTGATTTGTGTCATAGGGAAGTTAGATGTCCTATGGAGAAAATTGCTATAGTGGGTTACAACAACATGGTGCATCTTGTAGATCTGTTTCCCTTAGTAATGAAAAGTGCCCAAGCTAAATCATAAATTACCCTAAAATAAAAAAGTAAAAAAATGATTTCTAAATAAATATGGGTTGATGATTTTCATGCTTGTTATCTTGTCGTTTAGTATATTTCATGTCTTTTTTTTTTGGTTTGAAAAACAATCTGGCAGCCTATGACATAAGAAATCATAAAATTTTGAACTTGTGCTACTAATATGGTTTCCCAAGTGGAAGACCAATAGCTTGTGATAATTATCTATGTACATATTTTTGGTAGTAATATAAAAGGCCCGATATTACGAAAAAAAAAAAAAAAAAGAGAGAAAAAAAATTAGCTTTTATCCCCTTTTTCAATTAATTTTGAACTATTACAATTAATTTATTTTATTTAATCATTTCTTTATACTGAAGGCTTTGGAACTACTATGTAATTCCACATGAATATTATTAATAAATCTATTTTCAATTAGTTTGAGCTCTCTTTTCTCTTAAATCATGTTCTCTTTAATTAATTTATTTTCCTTAATCATCTCTTCAAAGATGAAAATTTGGAAATATTATTTATAAACATAATTGATAAACCTATCTTCAAGCATATTGATCTTATTTAGTCATTGTTTTATAGTTGGAAATTTGGAATTGCCTCACATAAATATTATTGATAAGTATATTTTGAAATAGGCATATCTCTCTTTTTATTTTAGAGAATTAGATGAGAAATACAAGACAAGAAAATGGCGAAAAATACCTCAAGCCATTCTTCAACATATTGTATTGATTTCATGATTTGAATTTATAGTACATTAATTGGACCATTCCAGATCTAAGACCTCATTGATAACTCATTAATCGATCATGAAAACACCTCATCAAACATATGGTTTACAACTCATATCTATGTGATCTCAAACTTTTTGATTGTCTAGGAAATCACAAACTAACAACACCCCCCCCCTCAATCACAAGTGTAAATAATTGTACCAATAATTTGTGTTATCTTCAATCTAATTTTTTTTTAGCTGTGATTTAATGAAGATATGCTTGAGAAACTAACATCTGGAAGTGAACAACTGATATATGTGAACATTCCCAATGAATAACTAAAAAATTTATTTCTGAGGAGTCTAGTTTCTATAAATTTATCAATAATGTCTATGTTTAAGAATAATTGACACAAGCGAGACAAGACAAGAAAAATGGTAGAAAAGGCCTTAAGCCATTCTTCAAAATATTGTATTGATCATGATTTAAATTGATAGTAGATCAATTGGACCATTCTAGATCTAGACATCATTGATAACTCATAACTGGATCATGAAAACATCTCATCAAAGCTAAGGTTTAAAACTCATCCAACCCCACCCCCCCACCACCCCACAAATCACAAGTCTGAAAAATTGTATCAATAGTTTGTGTTATCTTCAATATGGAACTATTGAATTGAACTTTGATAAAGATATCCCTAGAAAAATGCCAACATTTAGAAGTTAACAACTGATATATTTGAACATTCCTAATGAATAACTAAAATGATTGTTGTTGAGGAGATTGGTTACTTTAAACTTATCAATAATATTTATGTTTATGATTAAGATTAATTAACAGAAGTGAGAAAAGACAAGAAAAATGGCAGAAAAGGCCTTAAGCCATTCTTCAACATATTGAATTAATCTCATAATATGAATTTATAGTACATCAATTAGACCATTCTAGACATATATCTCACTAGAAAATCACTAGTGGATCATGACAACACCTCATCAAAAATAAGGTTTACAACTCATATATATGTGGTCTCAGAATTTGTGATTATCTATGGGCTCACAGTCTAACATCCCTCCCTCAATTGCAAGGCTAAATAATTGTACCAATAATTTGTGTTATCTTCAATTTGAAACTGTTGAATTGACCTTTGATGAAGATATTATTGAAAAATAACCAAAATCTAGAAGCGACTAGTTGGTATGTCTGAACATTCCTAATGAAGACCTAAAATGATTGTTGTTGAGGAGACTAGTTGCTATGGTGCAATTCCAAAATACTAATTGAATTTGTGATTGAAATATATGACTTTGAATCTCGAAGCCTGATATCTGATATTCCCCCCTGTCAGGTGCAAGGTGAGAAGTTTTTCAATAGTTCATTCTTGAAAGGACCTAAGTTGGAGCTTTGGATTCTTTAGGCGATGGTTTTGTTGGTTGAACACTAATCATATTCACTTCATTTGGTGGTATTTTTGGTTGATCACTAATCTTCTTTCATTAAAACTGGTGGTTTATGGTTTAACACTAACCATTTTCACTTGAATAACGTGGTGGTTTTAGATGACCACTAACCAATATGTTTTGAATAATGTGGTTGTTATTGGATGATCATAAACCATTTTTATTTGAACAGTGTGGTGGTTTAGTACGACCACTCACCAATTGGATTTAAATAATGAGATGGTATTTGGTTTACTACTAACCATATTTACACCATCAATTTACTCACCTCTCCTTTTCCAACCACAAACCCATCCCCTCTCCCACCCCTAAGGTGTGGAGAGTACCATATTTGACTCCAAATAATGTGTAGCATTACATCTAAATCATACCAAAAAATTATTTGGAATAATTGCTTGATTGATTTTGTTTTATTTTTCCATTTCTTATTTTTTTTCTCTACCTTTACCTTTGTATTGAGCAAGCACTAAGAATTATGTAACTTCTTTACTCGTAAATTCTATCTCCAAAAATTTACCTATCCATTATTAACTATTTCCTTACCCTGTTTTTTCTTATATATAATAATATATTTAAAAATTACCAAAAATATGATCAAAACTTATATATAATTATGTATTTTAAAAATTATATTTAATTTTAAATATTTCAAAATTATAAAATAAATTAACACAAAATTTTAATTTACTTTAAAATCAATAATCTAGTAAAATATATTAAATTCATGACATATACACTTATATACTATTTACGAGTTATAACCCTGCAATCATCCTCCCTTATTATATCAAAACAATACACACTTCCTTTTTCTCAATCTATGTCTCCAATCCCCGGCTCCTTTCAAAAGTGCTATGTTACTAATCTATAACATATTTCGTAGACATGGGTTGAATAGTTGCATTACATTGTGTCGTTCGACCATACATGTTAAATTCTTAACCCCATGAAATTTTAATAATGCGTGCATTAATTAAAATCATTAACAGTTAATAGTCCAAGCAGTTACCGATTCATACTTATTCATCGTGTAAAAAAATATATATATATATTTAACTTCTTCAAATAACTATGATAAAAAACAACAAAAAAATATTTTTTTTTTAATAATGTGAGCATTAAACCTTCTTAATAAAAAATTTAAATGAGAACTATTAAATATATAAAAATATAATTTTATGAAATTAAACAAAATTATAAAATTAAGTTTAATTATAATTATACTATATATATAGATATTTTGAAATCTTTAATTATTAAGATTTATCTCCATTTTACTATAGAGATTTTTAATATATAAATATGTTTTTGTTACAATACCAAGTGTTATTAATAACAAATGCATGAAAAAACATAACTCATATTATATGATAATTGTTTATATGACGATTGTTTTGAATTAATCAATTTAATTAAAAGGGAAAAAAGATAACTATTTTGAATATAAATCTCAACCTTTAATTTGTGTATACTATTATTAATATTCTAGAATATTTCATTGTGGCTAAATCTCTACCATCCAGCTAATCATTTTTTATAATTAAATTAAAATTTTGAAAGTCTTATTCCAAAATAAAAAGTCATAAAATTTATTATAAGTCAACAATAAAAAATTTTATAATATTACCACAATTAAACATGAGTGAGGAGGATAACAACAATTCTTATCCAATTTTCTCACATAAAACACATTTTTTATTTTATTTACGATCTAAAATTTAAAATTATTTTTCTACATCATTTCTCTTACTTGATATATATCTTAATCACCTAATTTAACATCATTTTCGTTTTCATAATAATAAAAATAATATTATAATTTATTTTATCTAATTCTTTTCTCTTGCTCCATGTTTTAAACACTTTATGTAACATCATCTTGATCTCCATTATACTATTATTATTTCTGTTATAACAAAATTATATAACAATATATGCCCATTTAACATTCTTTTTTATCCTCCCCACAATAGGTGTTCACATGGGGGGTGCTCTCCATTAATTGAAATGAGTGCCATGTAATTAAGGAAGGGGGTAGAGTGTTCACCAAATGGCATTCTACATTTAACATAGGACACTTGCACCTAATGGGAAAGTTGATAGTTCTTGGAAGATGTTAAAATGACCACTTTGTCACATAGAAGTTTGACAATTTGTCATGAATTCATCTTGTAGAAACATCTTGAAGGGTATTCATGGAAACGCTTGGGTGATCGATCAAGTATTATGACACAAGGTCGTCAGAGAAGATTGTAAATGGGCTGACTAACGCTCTTCATGTTGCCTATAGTATCATAAATTATCATTCATCATATGCTCTCAAGGGATTTTTTGAAGGTTCTATTTCTAGAATGCATTGGTTTAAAGGGAGGGAGGGCCAATGCCAATTTCCCCATGGAGCTTCCACTAGATGCAGACTTAGCTATGGTTGTCAACTTGAAATTTACCAGCATAAGACATGTCAACTCTATTCATTTGGAATTGGATAAGGAATTTCAAGTTCAACATCATCTTTATCTCTTCTTTGAAGAATGATTTGCTAGTGAACTTCTTGCTCTCTTTTGCATGAGTCCTAGGTTAGTAGTTTTCTAGTTTTTCCTCAACTCCCTTGGGCTATTAATTTTGGGTGGTTTTTTTTCACTATCCCCTCTAAGATTTTTCCCTAAAGGCCTTTCCCTTTAGCTCACTAGTCTCCCTCTTCCTAGTTTAATTAACCCTGGGTTTTCTTTGACTTTGATATCTTCATTGGACTACTACCTCCATTGTTCTTTCTCCTGGTGCACCTCTTGTTTCTTCCTTATATCTATACTCAACCTCTTCATTGGAAACAATTCCTCCATCCCTCTCTATGTATGATAAGTCTATTTCCTCCCTCTTTGTGCTTCTCGTGCCATGGCTAGATGTTTTCTCTCCTCTACTCATCATAGCGGCATGAGAGGTCATCCTGCCTATGTCATCAACACCGATATATCTCCCGCATTGGTTGGTGCTTCTATGGCCGGATACAAGGATATCATCCTTGATGCAGTCCAATGAGAGTTTTCTAGTGTTGAATACCAAGTCAGACAGACTAGAAGAGTCATTTTTGATAAGTAGGTTGGTCATGATACTAGGAATTGGAATCCTGATGTAGACAACTCTTCCAAAACTTGATTTTCCTCCTACATGCAAAGTATCAACCTATATTGGCATATTAAAACTTTAATGGTAAGGATTCTTACACATAGAATAGACACTCAGTGAGAAATGCTAATTTGCATGGTTGAACTAATAGGAAAAGTCGACACACTTAATGAGAAAGTTTCAATTACGGCTATGAAATTGGAAACCTTTAACTTTTCTTCCTCGGATGATGACAATGAGTCACACCCACAAAACCTCGTGGGCTATCCAATTGAGTAATAATGAAGCAAGATTTTTTTTTATAATGGCACTTCCATTGTCATGTCTGTTTTTTTCCTCAGAAAAAAGTTTAATTTTATTATTAGAAGAAATACAATTACATTGTGTTTATACATTTTAATCATATATTAATATGATGAGGGTATTTTTTGATAAGTGTTTCCTTATATGGGCCTGTTATTACAAAAATATCAGCCAATGTGTTTACTGAGAGAGGGACTGTCATAGTAACCTTTAAAAGTGTATACATATGATAAAGCAATGAAAAAGCATACTTTTATTATTAGAAGAAATACAATTACATTTAGTTTATACATGTTAATCTTGTATTAATATGATGAGGGTATTTGTTGATAAGCGTTCCATATACAAGGCTATTATTACAAAAATATCCGCCAATGTGTCTATTGAGAGAGATACTGTCATAGTAATCTTTAAAAGTGTACACATATGATAAAGCAATGAAAAAGAAAGATTGTGTGGAAAATCCACTTTTGATAATTTGATAGTGGAGAAAAAACAAAACAATATATGTTGAGCATATCAATCTATTATGAATTTTCTTTTTCAATGAAGGGGAGGTGATAGAATTCATATGCCCGATTGTTTTAATATTTTGTGATCAACCACGTCCCATGGGCCATCAAATACCCTCTTTAGAGAGGGTTTCTATCGTGGTGTTATGCTCCCTGAATAAGGAGACTATCTTGATGAAGGAGAGACTGAGACCTGACTTGGAGGAGAGTGCTCAAAGTTGGTTCTCTAAGCCTGGAATGTTTCCTACGAGGGGGCACCCTATGAAAATGTAACAACTCTGGGTTAAAATTTCATGTAATAAATTTAATAAAGGAAAAATAAGACCAAGGTCATGGGACACATATTCCATGTTCAATGTTGAGAAAAACATCCTAGTGAGCATCACTTGTTGTTTATTATGGTTAAGGGAAATTGAAAAAGGAATGGAAAAGACGTTGGAAAAAACAAGGCATTATTGGCATTTATTTTATGAAAATAAAGGAAGAAAGGAGAAAAGGAAGGTGAAGAGTCACATATTTTCATGAGAGGAATATTGAAGGAAAAGTAATGCAAAATGAAGAAATTACAGGCATCAATAATAAAAAGACATCAAAGCATCAATTTTGGGCCTTTTGTTAGTTTAGTTTTCGAATTAGTCTAGGAGAGGAGAAGGAAAGCATAGGAAGGACAAGGAAAGAAAAGGAAAGCAAAGATCAAGGACGGAAAAGTTGGATTAAGCGGCTTCAATGGGAATACTTGTAGGTAATAGGTTTCATGTATGATTTCCTAGTTGGTTTTGGCATGCATGGTATATGCATGTGTGTATTTGGTTCATTTATGGTCATTGGCATGAGTTTTGTCAGGTTTTGACAGTGGTTTTAGCTTTGCTTTTCCATTTTCGGATAGACATGGTGTGATGGGATTCATTCTTGGTTGAGATTTGGATTGCCGAGAGGTTTTGAATCTGGGTGAGGTGGTCTTAGGAAAATCCCAAGGGCTGGGGGTGAAGATGGTTTTCTCCAAGAATCCCTCAATAGGTGGGTGGAGACAGGAATATTCCTCAAGGGATGGTGAAGGAATTCTGAGGCATCTAAGCTGGTTTGGTTTTGTGATCTTGGGACCGGTTTAGGTCAGATAACAATAGTGTGAGGGTGGAGGTGGTTTAACTTCTGGATTCCCTTGGTTTTTTATGGATTGATTTATCCCATGAAATCCTATATTCATACTTGGAATATGGCACGAGAGTGATTCGTTGAAAGAAAGATTTGGTTCAACCCAATCTATAGCCAGGTGGTACGTAGAAGTCTATGACTTGGTTGGCTTTTGCATATGGTTAATAAGAGCGAAGTTCCTCTTGTCTTTATGATTATATGTACTTGTTATTATGTGGCTTTAATGGTTGTTCTATTATTGTTGATTATCTCGTTATATGTTGATTATAATCATGGTTTTATGACAATTTTAAGTATGGCTATTATCACCTTTTAATTGATGAATGACTGGTTAATGAATGCATGACTTACTTGGTATTATTACATCTATTGTGAGAGGGCATTAGTCATTCTTGGTAAACCTTAGATAAGTTTCATATCTCTATGTTCAGATATGCATTCATGACCTGTGATGAGCCTTCAAATTAAACATAAATTAAAGCCCAACTAACCATCCTTCAGCACATTAATCCTTTATTTTTTGTATTAGATGACATATTTTTAGCTTTAATATGTTCACTAGGAAGGTTTAGTGATAATTTCATATTTGTGCCTAGTATTATTTATTTTTGTAGAATATTATGAAAATATTGGGAAGATTGTGAAGATTTGGAGGATGAGATAATTTAGGGACTTGCTCCCTGCTACAGGAGGATCAAGATTTGATAATAAATGAACAAGATATTATGAAATTACTGCACAAATTCGAGAGCTCCAGTGATTGAGAAAATGTAGGTATGTGTTCCCTGACATTTAATGCAAATTCCTAGTGTTCGGACCCAAATCCACTATTTGAGGGATTTTGGAGGGGAAAGCTTCCTCCTTTCATGGACAATGCTTCCTCATTAATTTGTATAAGTACCAATTTGAATTTTCCTCTAGGGGCATGTATTTCTTAGTCTTCTTGTGAAGAAAATTTGTTATTTAACAACTCCACTTTCATTTCTATAAGGGAAATACGATTCAAATAATAAAGTTTGGTGCCATTTTTTGTTTCTAACGTATGGTTTCCTTCATAGGAATCTGATTTTCCTTGGTTTTTGCCATCCCATGAGTCTTAAAGCCCTCTTGTGCAATTTCTTTATTTCCTTTGAATGCCTTTTTCACTTGCATCTCTTATTTCTGCATTTACTATTCATGCCTCTTTTGTTGTATGTTACATTGGTTAAATGATTGAAATGAGATATCTTGAAAGTTATTTATAGAGTCATTGGCATGATGCAGCCTTAGAAAAACTTTGAAAATTCATATTCATCATTGACCTACTTGGATTGGTCTACTAGTTCACAGATTTAGAATTTCTAGAAATCCCTTGTAGAAAAATAGTAGTAATTTTATGCTTTTTTTTTAACGTGTTAATGAGTTTCATTTGACTTGATTCCACTTTTATTGGGTCATAAAACATTCAATTTAATAACAAAATTTACCCCATAATATGTGCATTTTATTAGGTTAAGCATTTGGTAGATTAACTAGCTTACTAGTTCTTGAATTTCTAGTTTTTAGAGTAGTAATTTTCTACTATTTTTTAAAAACGTAGACATAAGGTGCATACAAATTGTATCAAATAAAGTTACATAGAAACGTAGACATAAGGTGCAATTAATGTTGATTATTGAAAATTCTACACATAAACCTACCAGATTCAGTGTTCATTTTTTATAAACCTACCAAATTCACTGTTTGTTTTTTAAATTATAGGTTTGATATTTTTGGAGACACAATTGATTCCAAAGATACAAAGTTCATCCCACCACATGATACTTTAGAGTGGGTACATATGTATAACTTATTTTTAGTTTTTATCTTTTTCTCTTTAGTTTAGCATAGTTGAGTAGGATTGATGTGCACTAAATAATTTCACAGAAATGGAACTGTTAGGATTCCAAGAAACTCTCCTAGGTTGTAGCTCGAAGATGCCTGGTAACACAAATTCAACTATTGTTGCAGGTTCAATGGAAGGAATGATGGTTTGTTCAAGCTAGATAACCACTTCTACTTTGTTTCACTCCAGACATGCGTGAACACCCTCAAACTACAAGGCTTTAGACCACCAAATTCTCACAGTTTAGATATTGGGTGGATATGGAGAATATTAACCACACCAGCAGATGCACAAGACCATGTGATGGCCGGCTGCAACTAGTAAAGAAACCTATAAATCTAATCTACTAATGCACAGACAGGATGACAGCTCCCTTGCATTAGATGGAAAGAAACCTAAGTAACCTATTCAGTGATGCATTCAACCATTTAACACAGAGATAAGATGACAGTTATCTAGTGCTAAACCTCAAAACAAGAACATAGCATATTAGGCACAAGTTTAGAATAGAGGAAAATTGAAAGTGAGCAGTTAACAGCAAAAGAAGCTGGTATTAGCTGAAAATGAAGACGAGACGCTGCAAGTGACAAAATATCTACAGTCTCCAGAAGTGAACCCTTACATTGAATGCCAACCTTGGTTACATCTTACTTTTAGGTATTTATAGATTTTACATTACAAGGGCACTTGGTCGTTTAGGTATGGAGGGGTCATAATTGACCACCAACTGCATTTAACTACCTGATGGAGTCTTTGAATGTGTTTGCTTGCTTCAGTGGATGAATCCAATTTGTTCAGGTGTTGTGCTGTCCTTTTAGGCTCTTGGAGTGCTTGTACCAATGGAGTTCCATAACTGATAAATTCAGTTACAGGGTCGTGCTTCGTCCTTTTCCCCTTTGGCCATGCTTTCTGTTAAATATGGTTGTTAGGGACTGACTGTGACTGGTATTGGCAAGCTGGTCATCTCCTTCTTCAAGCAACATAGTGGTCAAGGATGTGGAATGCATGGCAAACGGATAGTCAGGATGAGAGGGAAGGGTGGTCGTTTGATCGAGAAAATGGATGGTGGAGATGGCTCAACGGAGGCTATCAGCCGAAGTAGGAATGGGGTGAATTAGAGCCGTTAGATCTTCAGTGGATAGATTGGATGGCCATCGGAAATCAGAGTTGCGCGGGCGTTTAACTAGCGAGGCAGATTGGTCGGGCGATAAATGGTATTCATTGCATCGCTTTCGGGCCCTAGGCGGTAAATGCCCGAGGTCGTGCGATTCCACTCAACAATCGACACGTAGTGGCGGATGAGAGAGAAAAACCGCTCTCATCACGCACTAACATTCGATTAAGTTGCTGGCACGATGAGAGAAAATGCTGTCGGATCTTTATGGAGATGATCAGACGGTGGGAAATGATCAAGCGGGCCACTTTATTGGGCTCGATGAGAGCCGTTGGATTGGCGAGGACTGATCAATGGAGGGGATTTAGCGAGGGGTTTATGAGTACGCGAGGTCATATTGGTGAGGTTCTATGGTGGGTTTGTGGTTTTGCGCTTGGGGCTTAAGGCCAAAGGGACTATTTTGTTGGGTTTAGGAAGCAAAATAGGGAAATGAAGATAGAGGAGGGTAAACAGGGTAGGAAGAAAAAGGGGGAATGACCAAAGGTGAGCCCTCTTTTGGACACAGACCAATAGACCATGCTTCTCTCTGACATTAACAAGTCAGCATTGCATAGCAGAGCTAACACTGGCTCCTTCTGGGGATGAAATCCTCCCTGTGAGGTTTCAAGAACCGTAGACCACTGCCTTTTATACAAAAACAAGATCAACAATAATTCCTAGTGTTCCATTGGGCATGGAGTCTAATTAATCCTACACTAAAACTTGTAAAAATAACATATTTACAATACTGAGGCCTAGAAAGCCTTAAACACAATAAACTTTCAAAAACCTGCCCATTGACTGGGCTATCAAAATTGTTTCTCCTTCAAACTCTGCAGCATGAAAGTATTGTTCCCCTAGACCTAAGTGATGATGAATGATTCTGTCCATAAAGCATTGAATTTACCAAGATCTCCCTGCATTTCCTTCAGTGCATCCCATTGGAGAAAACAATCACCAGACTGAGAATTGACCCTTTTTACCTTTCTATGAAAGGTTTCTTTCTCTTGGTCAATGTGCATGTTAGCCAATTCATCAAAGACTTGTAAAGGCCAGTTGATTTGATCACCTACCTCAAAAAGTTTAGGGCATTTGACCTTATCAGGTAGAGATGGTTTATATTTCACCCCCTCTCTATATGCTCTCATCCTTCGAAATTTTTCATGGAAGCTTTTGTACACCTGCTGAATAATAAGGGTTGTTGTGTACTCGGTTGTGTCATTTGTGGCCTGAACAATTAATATAAATGGTGAATCAATGTATTCTTGTGTGGGGGACACAAAGACTTCACCTGCTCCTGTAGCTTTCTTAGAACAAGGCCCATCAAAGAAGGTGTCCCAAATCTGTGGGCCCTCTTCCTCTGCGACCAGGCAAACTACCTTTTCAGGTTGTGTGGAGGCCAACTCAGTAGGTTTCGTAATATCAAGACTGAGATTATCCATGTTGGCCTTGGTCATTGAATTATGGTTGGCTCCAGTGCTTAGGGGGAAATTATGAGGGATTTTATCTTGAACAGACAGAGGAACATAAGATGATGGGGAGCTAACTTCACAATTTTTGATCACTAGGTTGAGAATAACAACATGTTGGTCAATTTTTAGATTTGCATAGTCAGTGGAAGCTGGATGATTTTAGGCTCAAGATCCTCAAGGGTAAATTCCTTGAGGGACAGTTCATTCTTCAATGGTTCAACTAGAGGCATGGGTATTCTTGGCTTCTAAATTTCTGATTAAAAACTAAAAGAAGAAGGGGGATTTTCAAGGCCTCTTACCTCTATGGTTGGAACTTTGAGGATGATAGGAGCAACTGCTGGTTGTTTCTGCTTATTAGCATGTTGTTCTACAAGGACAAAAGCTTTATGAGCAGGAGCTTCTTTGAAATTATTCATTATAGATCTCAGATCATATTGGTGTTGATCAATAGTTTGTAGAATAGCTTCACCATCCCATTTTTGGCTAATCTGACCATTGAATAATGACTTCTCATAAGCAGCTTTGGTTAAAAAAGGGGCACTGCCCTTGTCTTCCATACCATGGCTGTCATCATCTTCTTCAAACTGCTCTTCTTCCATGACTGTATTTTGAAACGTGGTCTTCACCCTTTGGTCTTCATTGGCATCTTTGTTTCTTTGCAAAATCTACAACTGCTCATTTGCTCTTCTATATGGATTTGGATTTGGAAGAGCAAAGGTATTAGGAACCCTTGCTTTCCCTGAATGCTGCTTAACCTTTAATTTGGAAACTTCAGAGGCCAATGATTCTATCATCTTGGCCATTTTATCGATCTTGGGATCTGAAGATGATGACAGCTCACCCCTCTGTCTTCTTCTATCAACATTACCTTTGAGTTTTTCTACAGCCATGATATTGGATTCCACCTCCAAGGATGCATCTTGCATTTCATCTAGAGTGGCACATCTTCTTTCTTTTAATAGCAGACATAGGTGAGTTTGGCAAAAGTAGGGGTGGGTTTCACTTCAGCTGGTATCCTTCTGTACATGCAGTTAAATCTCTTATTGAAATCAGACAGCAGCTCACCATTTTCCCTCTGTAAGTTCCCAAACTCATTATGATAGTAAAGCAAATCTTTCTTATCCCCCCAGTGCTTTAGGAACACATCATTTAAGGCCTCAATGTCTGCTATGTACCTAGGGGTTAATTCTCTAAACCATGTTCTAGCTTCTCCATCTAGGATTTGGACAAATACCCTCATCCAAACATCATCTTCACTAATATCTAGATTGTCAAGATAACTATAGAAGGACTCAATATGTTCTTCAGCAGATACTCCCTCTGTACCAGTGAACTTAGGCATGTACTTTTGATAATCTCCTGCAGGCATGGCATTCAAAGGAGCAGGTAGGACCAGGGGTCCATAACTAGCAGCTATGATTCTTTCCATTTTGGTAGGTGCTTGTGGGTCTGCCATGACTGGGGTAGAGGGAAGGATACTAGCAGTTTGAAAGGTAGGGAGTTGAGAAATGAATGACAGGGCTGAAGGAAACTGATGGACTATAGGGGAGGTTTTCTTTGGACTAAGATCCAAAGGGGAAGTTATTGAACAAGGAGCTTTATGAATCTTTGAGGGTCTTTCTTCAATGATAATGCTAGGCTCTATATTTTCAACATGTACATGCTCAGTTACTAGCCTTTCTTGCAGAGATACAAAAGATTGTTTAGGCTTACCTGATCCTGATGCTCCTTTTTGTGATGTCTTTCTGTGCTTGACAATCTTCTCAGGGTTAGGCACTGGGTCAGTTGGTGACTTTTGAGGATTTCTCCGAGTATGTCTCACAAACTGAGCCAGAACTGTAATTTGGAGTCGCCAAAAGGTTGATCCTCCAGTAGAGTCGCTATATAGATGATTACAACCAAAAATGTGTCTAGACTTTGTCTATCATCAAAGCTGGATCTGTGTCATTCTCCCAGGGAAGCTGAGCTTCAATCTCCTCTCCTTGGCAATGGCACCAATTATGTTAGAATTCCAAGAAACTCTCCTAGGTTGTAGCTCGAAGATGCCTGGTAACATATAAATTCAACTATTGTTGTAGGTTTAATGGAAGGAATGATGGTTTGTTCAAGCCAGATAACCACTTCTACTTTGTTTCACTCCAGGCATGTGTGAACACCCTCAAACTACAAGGCTTTAGACTGCCAAATGCTCACAGTTTAGATATTGGGTGGATATGGAGAATACTAACCACACCAGCAAATGCACAAGACCATGTGATGGCTAGTTGCAACTAGTAAAGAAACCTGTAAATCTAATCTACTAATGCACAAACAAGATGACAGCTCTCTTGCATCAGATGGAAAGAAACCTGAGTAACCTATTCATTGATGCATTCAACCATTTAACATAGAGATAAGATGACAGTTATCTAGTGCTAAACCTCAAAAGATTAAGAACATAACATATCAGGCACAAGTTTATAATAGAGGAAAATGGAAAGTGAGCAGTTAACAACAAAAGAAGCTGGTATTCGCTGAAAATGAAGATGAGACACTGCAAGTGACAAAATATCTACAGTCTCCAGAAGTTGAACCTTTACATCAAATTCCAACCTTGGTTACATCTTGCTTCTGGGTATTTATAGATTTTACATTACAAGGGCACTTGGTCGTTTAGGTATGGAGGGGTCATAATTGACCACCAATTGCATTTAACTTCCTGATGGAGTCTCTGAATGTGTTTGCTTGCTTCATTGGATGAATCCGATCTGTTCAGGTGATGTGCTGTCCTTTTAGGCTGTTGGAGTGCTCGTACCAGTGGAGTTCCATAACTGATAAATTCAGTTACAGGTTTGTTCTTCGTCCTTTTCCCCTTTGGCCATGCTGTCTGTTAAATATGGTTGTTGGGGACTGACTGTGACTGGTACTGGCAAGCTGGTCATTTCCTTCTTCAAGCAACAGAGTGGTCAAGGACATGGAATGCATGGCAAACAGGCAGTCGGGATGAGAGGGAAGGGTGGTTGTCGGATCGAGAAAATGGACAACAGAGATGGCTTGGTGGAGGCTATCGGCGGAAGTGGGAACAGGGTGAATTAGAGCCATCAGATCTTCAGCGGATAGATCAGACTGCCATTGGAAAGCAGAGTTGCACGGGCGTTTAATGGGCGAGGTAGATTGGTCGGGCGGTAAATGGTATTCATTGCACCGCTTTCGGGCCCTAGGCGGTAAATGCCTGAGGTTGTGCGATTCCACTCAGCAATCGGCATGTAGCAGCGGATGAGAGAGAAAAACTGCTCTCATCACGCGCTAACGTTCGATTAAGTTGTTGGCGCGATGAGAGCGAATGCCGTCGGATTTTTATGGAGATGATTAGATGGTGGGAAATGATTGAGCGGGTCACTTTATCAGGCTCGATGAGAGTCGTTGGATTGCGGGGACTGATCAACGGAGGGGATTCAGTGAGGGTTTATGAGCACGCGAGGTCATATTGGTGAGGTTCTATGGTGGGTTTGTGGTTTTGCGCTCGGGGCTTAAGGCCAAAGGGACTATTTTGTTGGGTTTAGGAAGAAAAATAGGGAAATGAAGATAGAGGATGGTAAATGGGGTAGGAAGAAAAAGGGGGAATGACCAAAGGTGAGCCCTCTTTTGGACACGGACCAAAAAACCATGCTTCTCTCCGACATTAACAAGTCAGCACTGCATAGCAGAGCTAACAGGAACCATTGTTTAAATTAATACTGGATCTTATACCAACTAATTGACATAAAGAAATTCAAGGAAATGGAACTGGTAATCAAATTAAGACTAAATCATATAGTAACTGACCTACTGCATATGGACTAACGTACACATATGTAACCATTATATGTAGAAAAACGATGAAAAACGATTTTAAATTGATAAGATGATTTAAAGGATAACATTTGAAAATAAAGGTTAGTTGCACATATTCATATTCAATTGATTTCTAATAAAGTATATATATTTTTATTATAAGTTAAATGATAATATGTAAATTATAATTATCATAAACTTAATAAGAAACTAGGGTTGCAATATAGTTTAATCTCTATTATCTAAGTTAAAGGAAAAATTGCATACAACATTATAGTCTACATTAATTAATATTGGTTAAATTAATAACTATTAATAGGTAAATAGAATCATATAGTCTTGCTTTGGGAGGAACTAATAAATTGAGATGTGAAGTTGATAAAATAATTGTTTGTGGGGGCATATGGACTTGCATAAATTTTAGTGACTAGTAACTACTAGTAAGTCTACACATTTACAATGCGTTGAGGAAAACATAAATAATGGTGAGAAGTAACTTGTGGTAAATATAGCTATTTACATCTTATTTCTATCCATTTTTTTATGCAAAGACTTGATTAAATTATGGTGCTTAATATGTTATTTGTTTCTTTCAAAGTTTAATAATAAAAAATA